>CAJHQP010003395.1:0-68184 GCA_905132765.1 Moricandia arvensis
AGTTAACAAAAGGTCTAAGCACATCAAGCTCTGCCTACAGGCTGTTGAACTTGCCAAAATACTGATTGAACTCCACTTCTTTCTGGCTCAGTTTATTGATAATCCTCATGACTTCAAACACACGGCTCAGATTTGAGAGATTCTCATACACAGTTTTAAGACTCTCTCATAGATCTTTGGCGGTTTTCAGATGTGAATAAGCCTCCAAAATCGATTCTGAGAGAGAGTTGTGGATGATCTTAAGTGTTCGCTGGTCTTCTTTGACCCACTTGTCTTCATCCATCAGACAAGGTGCCTGACTATCCTCTTGAGTCATCATCTTTGAAGATTCATCCTTCATGATGTGGTTGTCCCAAAGTCCATGACTTCCGAAGGTAACTCTGGCCACTCTTGACCATACCAAGTAGTTAGAACCCTCAAGGGTTACTGGAATAAGACTTCTTTTCTTCATTTCCATGGCTGGATTTCTTTTACCCAATGGTTAAAGCTATTGTCCAGTGGGTAAAGATAAAGAACACAAAAAATTTAAAACAAGTACAAGAATGTGATTTGTGGATGGAAATGGAGAAAGTGAAAGAGTAAAACGAGAGACAAGGAGTTGAGGGACTTATATGCTCTGAGATTGAAGAACACAGAGAATTTTGAAAAAAAAACAGAGTAAAACAGAGTAAAACACCGCAAAACCAGAACAAAAACAGAGAGACAAGAGAGTAGATTTGCGGAATATACAGAAGGTTTGGAGCTTAATGCTCTGATACCATGTTAGAATTATGAAAGTATGATGGGAATAGAAGCGAATGGTCAAGTTCGGTTAAGAATGAGTGAAGAACAAGAGAGATGAACTCAATAACACATTTCTGGACAGAATAAAGAGAGAGAGAGAGAGAGATTGTAGAGAGAAAAGGGAGATTCTCACTCCTTAGATTAATTGTGCCGCTTGCTTACAATTAAGTAGTGACACAAAGAATAAACAAATGAGAAACTATAAACTAATCTGCTTCTGCCCAATGTGAAAGTGACATCTCCTAACAGTCTTCTCCCTTAACCAGAACATGTGACTTTGTCCATTTCCAGATTCAAACTCAGTCAAACAGATCCCCAACGGTCTTCTTTCTCTCTGGTGGTCAAGGTGAACGAGTTCCCTATCTTGCCTTGCCTTCCAAGGCAGGTTAGGTCAAGGTAAATACCTTACACAGAAAGACTGTACGGAATAGCTTCAACTTCAAGTAACTGGCAAATTTCTTCTCTTTGTTTCTTTTGACCAGTGTCTCTTCTTCTTATTGGTTCTTCCTCTCAGTAGTCATATTCGAGCTAATCATCTAGGGGTATCAAGAGTTCTATCATCTCTCTTGTGTCACCATTCAATCCACAAACCTTGAAGAACTTGAGTCCCTGATTCGTTCTTGCAAGGATCTATCCTCCCAACAACCAAAGAAGCATCCTAGTGTCGTGTCATGTAGTATCAGAGCAACTTTGGTTAGGGAAATTTCGTTTACTCTTTAAATCTCTTTGTTTCATCCGCAAAACTCTTTAATCATCTTGAACAAAAGTAGAACTAGGATTGTTTAGGGCTGTTCGATTTTGTTTAGGGTTCTAGACGAGTTTTTTGCACTTTCCTTTTTTGATTTTTAGGCGAAAGCCCTAGTTTTTTTTTTGCTTAAGTCAGCCGCATAAATCACCTTGCCGAGCAAGCAATTCTTGTGTTGAGATTTTTCTTTTTTGCTTCTCTTGCTTACCTTGAATCTATTTACTGGTTATTGTGTTTCCTTGGTGCAGGCATCCATGGGAACCGAGACTGAAGAAGAAGCCGAGTTGGTCCGGAAGAACAAGCTGCTCATGGAAGCCATGACTGCTCAACTGAATCAATCTATGGTAGCCACCATGAATGAGATGATGATGACCAATCTTAATGAGCTCCGCAAAGAGTTCAGAGAGGAGGTAAGGCGAGCTACTGGTCAAGGTCCCAGCCGGGAGACAAGGAGAGAACAAAGACCTAATGCAACTCGACAAGAGCATGCCGGCTCTGAAGAAACTGATAACTACTATGAACATATCAGTTCTTCATCAAGGCAAAGCCAAAGGAGGCATAGACGTGGACAAGAAGGAAGGACAAACCAGAGAGATGAACTTTCTTGCTGGTTTGAAGATCAAGATTTCCCCCTTCCATGGGAAAGCTTATCCGGATGCCTATCTTGAATGGGAGAAGAAGATTGAGCTGGTATTTCAGTGTAAGCAGTACACAAACCACAAGAAGATCCAGATAGCTGCTACTGAGTTCTATGACTATGCCCTAAGCTTGTGGGATCAGTACATTACTAACTGTAGAAGGAATGGTGAGGAACCAGTGGAGACATGGACAGAGATGAAGTCTATCATGCGCAAGAGGTTTGTTCCAAGTCATTACTATAGAGATTTGCACCATAGGCTCAGAAAGCTTACTCAAGGTTCAAGATCAATGGACGAATACTACCAGGAGATGGAGTTACTTATGCTAAGGGCTAGTATATCAGAAGATAGAGAAGCCACAATGTCAAGGTTCCTTTGTGGTCTAAACCGAGAGATACAAGACAATGTTGAGATGCAACATTGTGTGTAGTTAGAAGAGATGTTACAGAAGGATATTCTTGTGGAACAACAGCTCAAGAGGAAGGGACATTCACGAACCAGCTATGGATCCAAGCGGTTACACAACACAAAGGAAGAGACGCCAATCTATCCTAAGGAGTCTAAGCCATATCCGAATGACAACAAGCCCTATCCGAGGGAAGAAACCAAACCAAGCAGTGCTTTTGACAAGGGCAAGGGCAAAGCTGAGGCTTCTAGTTCCAGAGCTCGTGATGTCAAGTGTTTAAAGTGCCAAGGACGAGGTCACTATGCCAATGAATGTACTAACAAGAGAGTCATGATTCTATTGGAAGATGGTAAGTATGCTTCATAAGATGACAACACCGAGTCTGACCAAGAAGAAACAGAAGAAGAGCATGAAGAAGGACCAGTCCAAGGGAAGCTTTTAGTAGCAGGAAGACTTCTAAGCTTTCAAACCAAGACTGGGGAGCTAGAGCAACGTGAGAACCTGTTCTATACAAGGTGCTTGGTCCAAGGAAAAGTTTGCAGCCTCATAGTTGATGGAGGCAGTTGTGTGAATGATGCTAGTGAGACAATGGTCAAGAAGTTTGGTCTGAAAGTTCAGAAGCACCCAAAACCTTACCGGCTACAATGGTTGAATGAAGAAGGCACCATGAAGGTCTATAATCAAGTTCTCATTCCTTTAGCCATAGGAAGATATGAAGATGAGGTCTTGTGTGATGTCTTACCTATGGAAGCTGGTCACATACTTCTTGGGAGACCTTGGCAATATGATCGCCGAGTCATCCATGATGGTTGCACCAACAAGCATTCCTTTGAGTTCAAGGGTCACAAGACTGGCCTGGTTCCCTTGACACCTAAGGAAGTTCAGCATGATTAAATTCAACTCCAAAAGAAGAAGGAGACTGATCTCAAACCGGCTGGAACTAAGCAGCCAAACTTCTATGCAAACATGGGTGATATCAAAAGAACCCTCAACTCTAAACAATCAGCTATCTTACTTGTGTTTAAAGAAACCCTCTTGAACTTAACAGATTCTACACTGGTGTATCCGAGTGAAATTGTTTCTCTTTTGCAGGAGTTTCAAGATGTATTTCCAGAGGACATTCCCATTGGGTTACCTCCATTGCGTGGGATTGAGCACCAGATAAACTTTGTTCCAGGATCTACACTTCCAAACAGACCAGCTTACAGAACCAATCCGGTTGAGACCAAGGAGTTGCAAAGACAAGTAGAGGAACTCATGGAGAAGGGCTACATCCGAGAGAGTTTGAGCCCATGTGCTGTACCAGTACTCCTTGTGCCTAACAAGGATGGTACTTGGGCATGTGTGTTGATTGTAGATAAATCAACAACATCACAGTGAAGTATCGCCACCCTATACCTAGATTAGATGATATGCTTGATGAATTACATGGTTCTTGCATCTTCTCTAAGATAGATTTGAAAAGTGGTTATCATCAGATTAGGATGAAAGAAGGAAATTAATGGAAAACTGCATTTAAAACTAAGCATGGTTTATATGAATGGTTAGTTATGCCATTTGGGTTGACAAATGCACCTAGTACATTCATGAGGTTAATGAATCATGTTCTTAGATCATTCCTAGACATTTTTGTTGTTGTACACTTTGATGACATCTTAGTATATAGCAAGACTTTAGAAGATCATATAGAACATCTTAGGGCTATCCTAAATGTTTTGAGAAATGAGAAACTCTTTGCCAACTTGAAGAAGTGCAATTTTTGCACATGTAACTTGGTTTTCCTAGGCTTTGTTGTGAGTGCAGATGGAGTTAAGGTGAACGAGGAGAAGATCAAAGCCATCAAGGACTGGCCGAGCCCAACCACAGTGGGAGAAGTGAGGAGTTTCCATGGGCTTGTTGGGTTCTATAGGCGTTTTGTGAGAGACTTTAGGACCATTGCAGCTCCATTAACAGAAGTGACCAAGAAGGATGTAGGATTCAAGTGTGGAGAAGCACAAGAAGCCGCATTCCAAAACCTTAAAGAGAAGCTTACTCAATCACCTCTCTTAATGCTTCCTGACTTTACTAAAACATTTGAGATTGAATGTGATGCTTCAGGGATTGGAATTGGTGTTGTATTGATGCAGGATAGGAAACCCATCGCCTACTTTAGTGAGAAGCTTGGAGGAGCGACTCTCAACTATGCAACCTATGACAAAGAACTTTAGGCCTTGGTGAGGGCCTTGCAAACATGGCAGCATTACTTGTGACCCAAGGAGTTTATCATCCACACTGATCATGAGTCCCTAAAGTATCTAAAAGGGCAGAGTAAGCTTTGAGAACGAGTACAAGGGTTAGAAACCCTCCATCCAACTGGATCAACAACCGGGTATACTACAATGCATAAGCAGTTGCTCATCCTGCTCAAGCTGTTTGCACCATTACTCATTATCCAGAAGAGCATAGTGCCTTTATGATCATTTTGGATGAGAGTCATTTACCAAGATCCTATGAAGAAGCCATGCAAGATAAAGAGTGGAAGGAATCAGTTGGAGCTGAAGCAGAGGCAATGATCAAGAATGATAACTTGTATGAGAGCAAACTTCCAAAAGGAAAGAAGTCTGTAACCAGCAGATGGATATTCACTATCAAGTATCTTGCAAATGGGAAGATTGAGAAGAAGAAGACAAGGGTTGTGGCAAGGGGTTTCACTCAAACATATGGAGAAGACTACATAGACACCTTTGCTCCAATTGCCAAACTTCATACTATTCGGATAGTACTATCTCTTGCGGTTAACTTAGAATGGGGTCACTGGCAAACGGATGTGAAGAATGCCTTCCTCCAGGGAGATCTTGAAGATGAAGTGTACATGCTTCCACCCCCTGGTCTTGAGCATTTGGTTAAGGATGGAAACGTTTTAAGGCTGAAGAAGGCTATATATGGTCTAAAGCAGTCTCCTAGAGCCTGGTACACCAAGCTGAGCACTACTCTCAATGGTAAAGGCTTCAAAAAGTGTGAACTCGACCACACTCTCTTCACCTTGACCACTCCATCAGGTACTGTAGTCCTTCTTGTGTATGTTGATGATATCATCATCACAGGAAGTGACAAGGTTGGTATTCAATCAACCAAAGACTTTCTAAAGTGGGTTTTTGAGATAAAAGACTTGAGAGAAATGAAATACTTCCTTGGAATTGAGATATGTACATCCAAGGAAGGTTTGTTCCTTTCTCAAAGAAAATATACACTTGATCTTTTGAAAGATGCAGGAAGGCTTCGAGGAAAGAGTGTGAAAACACCCTTTGAAGATGGGTACAAGATTCCTCGTGAGGGGGAGCTTGAGGATAGCCAACCATTTGAAGATGCCAAGCTTTACAGAAAGATTGTTGGTAAGTTGATTTACTTGACCATTACACGGCCAGATATATGCTTTGCTGTGAACCAGGTAAGTCAACATATGCAAGGGCCAAAGGAGCATCATTGGAACATGGTCAATCGGATCCTGATGTACCTGAATGGCTCACCTGGACAAGGAGTGTGGATGGGATGCAACTAGAGCACTGAGGTGGTGGGATACTGTGATGCGGATTGGGCGGGAGAACGAGCAGATAGGAAGTCTACAATAGGCTATTGTACATTCATTGGTGGGAACTTGGTCACTTGGAAGAGCAAGAAGCAGAAAGTGGTGTCATGCTCGAGTGCTGAAGCTGAGTATAGAGCCATGTTGAAGCTGACTAATGAGCTAGTGTGGATCAAAGAGATACAAAAGCACTTGGACATTGATCAGGCCACACCAATGACCATGCATTGTGACAACCAAGCAGCCATCCACATTGCTTCCAACTCGGTGTTTCATGAGAGAACCAAGCATATTAAAGTTGATTGCCACAAGGTGAGGAAAATGATAGTTCAAGGAGTGATCTTACCTTGTTACACATGGAGTGAAGATCAGTTGGCTGATGTTTTTACCAAGGCTACAAGGCAGAAGACACTTGAGTCCATCCATCAAAGGTTGGGACTCATTGATCTTACTAGGTGCAAATAATCCCCTCGTCATGAAGTGTTTACTCTTTTCCTTGCTAAGGTTTTATCCCTAAGGAGGTTTTCTTTGGCAAGGTTTTTAATGAGGAAGATCTCATAACATTCCAAGCTTGACTTGTTCCACATGGTCAAGCTTGAGGGGGAGTGTTAAACCAAATAAGAGAAGTGATTATGATCTATAGAGAAAGGAGAGGAAACACTGAGGGAATGAAGAGAAAGAAGAATGGGATTGCCCGTACATCTCCGTACAAGGCGGTACAAGGTGTCCGTACAGCCTTTATATCGACCAAAGTAACTTTGGGTCAACCATAGTAAATCTGGGTAAACCAGAGAGAGATACCATGCGCGGATAAGGTTCCTTCCCTTCTTCCTTCCGTGTGTCTACATGCATTGAACCTTATGGATAAGGTGCACTCCGGGCATGGACAGGCTGGCCAAGAGCATCTGGTCAAGATGCCATTGGCATCAAGCGTGTAAGGCTTCTGGTCCGCTTATTTCAAACCAGGCGCGCCCAAGACCTTGACTACACATGCTCGAGTTGAAACCTTATCCCTTTGTATCCGTTAAGCTTGTTTATCCTTCTCTATATATTTTGTAATCCTTCTCATTAATTAATCAAGTGGGGAGAAGCACAAGAGAAGGCTTTCCAAAGCCTAAAAGAGAAGCTTACTCAATCACCTCTTCTTATGCTTCCTGACTTTACAAAACTTTTGAAATAGAATGTTATGCTTCAGGAATTGGAATTGGTGCTGTATTGATGCAGGATAGGCAACCCATCGCCAACTTTAGTGAGAAGCTTGGAGGAGCCACTCTCAACTATGCAACCTATGACAAAGAACTTTGTGCCTTGGTGAGGGCCTTGCAAACATGGCAGCATTACTTGTGGCCCAAGGAGTTTTTCATCCACACTGATCATGAGTCCCTAAAGTATCTAAAAGGGCAGAGTAAGCTTAGTAAGAGACACGCAAGATGGGTTGAGTTCATTGAGACATTCCCATATGTGATCAAATACAAACAAGGTAAGGAGAACGTAGTTGCTGATGCACTATCTCAGAGGTATGTTCTCTTGACAACCCTTGATGCTAAGCTACTAGGTTTTGAGCAGATTAAAGATATGTATGATACTGACCTTGATTTCAAAGAAGCTTATGTGTCTTGTGAGAAGTTTTCTGCAGGACACTACTTTAGACAAGATGGGTTCTTGTTTTATGACAACAGATTGTGTGTGCCTAATTGTTCTCTACGAGATCTCTTTGTTAGGGAATCCCATGGGGGCAGTGTAATGGGACATTTTGGGATTGCCAAGAACCTTAAAGTTTTGCAGGATCACTTCTATTGGCCACACATGAAGAGGGATGTGGAGAGAATCTGTGGAAGGTGTGCTACTTGCAAGCATGCTAAGTCTCAAGTCCAATCCTAGGGTTTGTACACTCCTTTACCAGATCCACACCATCCTTGGAATGACATATCCATGGATTTCCTAGGACTAGAACCGGAAAGGACTCCATATTTGTAGTTGTTGACAGGTTCTCTAAGATGGCACATTTCATAGCATGTCATAAGACTGATGATGCATTGCATATTGCTAACTTGTTCTTTAAAGAGGTTGTTCGTTTACATGGCATGCCTAGGACTATAGTTTCTGATAGGGATACTAAGTTTCTTAGTTACTTTTGGAAGACTCTTTGGTCTAATGATGAGGACATCCCATCAGTAGCTAAACCAGGGGCCAACCAGTTGCACCAACCAGCCAGCCAAAGGACCAACCAGGATATGTGTTCAGTCAAAACGTCGTATCTCACCAAAAAGAAGACATTTTTCCATGAAACCAATTTTAATGCATACTAAACTCAACAAGGAGTCAACCACAATTTGAATCATACCAAAATCTATCCGGAGCAGGAAGATATCAATTTAACAAACCGGAGGTTCTCTAGCCCGTCTAGCTGCGAGTATCAGAGTTTAGAAGATGTTTCAATCCCAAAGAAGAAGTGATTTGGCTCAAACCATCTGATGGAATTTAATATGGATCTCTAAGCTTTGCAACAATCCCAGAATGAAGAGAAATGGTCACGGAAATATGAAGTTAAGGCCCAATCTCCAAAACCTGCCAAACCATTCCTACACTTGCCTTATTTGGAAGATCTGGGTTTTGTATCAATCCAATATCAACAAAGGCGACCAGGAGACCTTCTAAGTCATTCAGAGGCACTCCACAAAATATTAAGGAGCACCAGAGTACACAGGATCAGGCGGATCCCAATTATACCAGAAGATAAGCTTGGTTCACCCACATTGACCAAACCAGCACCATTTAAGGAAAGTATCCAAGATATTTTACTTGGTCAGTTTGGTTCGACCCAAAGTTATCTATGGAATCCAGGAGATCATCTTAACCATCCAGAAGACATAATCCACAATCCAGGAGAGTCCTATGAGTTCATACCATGCACCACACCACATAGGAACAAGAAGATCCTCATTAAACCCAAGTTGCCTTGTTTGGAGATTCTTGCAAATCAGCTCCAACAGCTCTATTTTAATTTACTTCTGGACGTGATCAGCACCTTAGAAGCAGTCAAGACGATCCCAAGGAAGCTTTCTTATCCCTTAAAACCGTCCAGGTTCAAGACAAATCAAGTTTCTCACTTGGAGCTACAAATCTCCAAGATTCCCCTCATAAAACCTCCAATGGCTAGATTTTCATTCCTTTTGATTTGTTTCCATTCTTTTTGTTTTAGAACGTTAGGAACCTTGTCTCTGAGCATTATATAATCTCTTATACACCCATTGTAACCAGTACCTTCAATCATCATGTTAATAAGAAGTTTTATTCAGTTTTATGAAAGATAGTTTCTTTGCATAAAAGTTGTTCTTTAGTTCCTAAGTTGTGAGAACCATTAGGAGACTATAGAGGTCGTGGTTCATAGGTTCTTTGTGAGATTCAAGAGCCTTGAGACACAGATTGAGAGAGTCAATCAGCACCCACAGATTGAGAGAGTCAACCACCATCTATCCACCATCATCGTCCATCCATCCATCATCAAACTTTTATCCATCACTCATTCCATTCCTTTATCTATTTAGTTTCAGTTCTTATTTTTTTTATTCATAAACTCACTGTTCTTCCTTTATTTTCAGGTTAGATTGGACAGAAAGGGATAGCAAGTTGGCTATCATCACCATCTTCCCATCCGATCTCAATCCTTGTCGATAAGATCGACCCATCAACCATCCAAACCATCGACCAAGCTTTCGTGCCTGTATCAATTGGTATCAGAGCTTCAAAAGCTCCTGAATGTGGTGATATCAATCCATCCCTCATCCCTTTTGCATTTGTTTTTGCTTTTAAATCATAAAACCCATAAAAATTGCATCATTTGCATTTTCTATCCAATTTATTTTCATTGCTTGTTCTTGGTTTTAAAACCAAAGAGAGGCACGAAAAGTTTAGCTAGATTCCCTCTTTGATTCATTTATAAAACTCAAAAAAAAAAATCATCCTTGTTTGCATTTACTAGCATAGCTCCACTTTCCTTTTTCGGTTTATTTGCTCCAAGCATAAAATCTGTTTTCCTTTAGTTTTTTTTTGTTTGATTCTTTTAAATTACAAACCAAAATAAAAAGTTAATTTCATTGTTCTAGTTTACATATTTCGTGCTACCTTAGGTATATTAAAAAAAAATTAGAGTGAATTTTCCATTTGTTTTCTTATTCAAAAAAAAATACTAAGTTTCCGATATTGCTTATTCTCCTTTCTTTCTTTTCGCTAAGCCACGATTTGATTCCTTTCTTCTGTGTTTGTGCAAGGTACCAATAATAAGATACACAGGAGAAGCTATGGGAGATTATTCAGAAGAAGAGGAACCTTATTATTCAAGCCAAGACTCCAATTTTGATGAAACAGACCAATCATGGTCCAGTGAGGAGGACTGCTGTGATGGATCATGGGATGCTGATGAATACTCTAATTCAGAGTATGAAGATGACCCTGGTGATGAAGTACCTGGACCGGAACCACCTGATCAACCACTTGAAGCTACCAGCCCTCAAGAATATTATGGGGAAGAGATTGGTTCTAGGATCAGTGTGGGTGAGGTAGAAGAATTCCTTCGAGAGGAAGCAGAACGTGATGAAGATGAGGACAACCAGGAATACTCATCCCAAGAGGAAGCTGATTCTGAAATAAGTTTAGAAGAAGTATGTGAATATGAAGAAGATTTCTCTAAAACCAGTGAGCCCTATGAAGGTGTTGATGGAGGAGAAGAATTCTCTCAGCCTGGTGGAGAAGAAATTGAAGAAGAGTCTCAAGACAGAGACATACCATAGTGTGAGATACCTTACTCTGATGAAGAGGATGAAAACCAAGATGAAACTGATTCCCAAATCAGTGTAGACCACTTGGAAGAAGCCTATGGAGAGAAATCAGATTATCAAGAAGATTTTACTGCAGAGGAGGAAGCCTTATGTGAGGCTGGAAGAAATGTTAAAGAATCTCAACTTGTCTTGGCTGAAGAGGAAGAAGTTTAAAGTGAGGCCGAAAGAAATGTTACTGAGCTTGAAGCATACTCCATCAACTTTTCTGGTTATGGTCAAGGAGATGAGGACTACCTAAAGTGGGAGGACAAAATGGAAACCTTGTTCCAAAGTCACCACATTCTAGAAGAAGAGAAGCTGTCCTATGCCACTAAGACACTCACTGGCCCTGCTCTATACTGGTCGAACAAAGAGCAGTATACAGTATGGTACTACCAAGAACCAGCTCATACTTGGGAGAGTTTTAAATCAGAGTTGCTTAAAGGGTTTGTGCAGAAAATTCCAGAGCAGGAATATCAGTCCCCTATCAGTGTTTCTCACGCAGGCTACACTCCCACATCAACCCAAAGCTTCAAGGCTGGAAGCAAGCAAGCTCATCACAGCCTACAAAAGATAGAACTGGCTGTAGAGAAGAAAACTGTAAAGAAGCAAGAGGGTTCACAGCTAGGGTCACTCCAGTTGATAAAGGTACCAGACACATTCTCATATCCAAAAGGAACCTTACAACCAGGGAGAAATAAGGCCAAAGTTGTTCTTGAGAAAGGACAACCCCAACCTAAAGATGAAGCTATGGTACAAGGTTTGCAAAAGCGACCAGCATCATCAAATCAAAGTAAGTCCTCTTGCTTTAAAATGGTTAAAATTCAAACATGTTTTAGATGTCATATGAGAGGACATTTTGCTGTGTCTTGTCCATCTAAAAAGGTATTAGGAAGTACATCACTGGATTTGAAACCAGAAAGAAGGGATAGTCTTGTTACCTTAGAACTTTCAAATTCTGGATTTATGCACTTGTCTTTGCCAAAGAATTTTGATCCAGGTATAAGGCAAGGAGATGGACGACCAAAAAATTCTGAGAGGTTGAAAGAGAACCACGGACAGCAACATACTTGTCTACAAAATGATGAAGAAGATGCAAGAAACAATAAGAGCACACAAGCTGCTAAAGAGCAAATCATTCTTCAACTAGCTGAAACCATTTGGGTAAGTTTGAATTTTACTTGTCAAAATTATAAACTCTCAAACACAGATATAATCCACTTGTTTTCTGCCAAAAGTTTTGAGATCATTTCAGGAACAGAGGCTAAGGATCCCATAGGCGATCCAGAAAAGGAGATCACAAGGTGTTTACATGCGAAAATGAAACAAGAAGTTGTCATCAGCAACATCTTGGTTCCAGAAGGCCCAGAAGATAAAACACCACCCATAAGAGTTCCAGACCAAAACATAGGAGTTGTCATGTCGTTCCTACTCAAAGGAGAACCACCAGATGTTCCATCAAAGATCAAACCGATAAAATACCAAACTAAGGCCCTAGAATCTCAAAGGAGGATGAAACCTGACTTGCTCTATCATGGTGCAGGTTATCCAGTTTCGAGGTCGAAACCTTTTTAAGTGAGAGGGTATGATGAAGACATCCAATCAGTAGCTAACCAGGGGCCAACCAGTTGCACCAACCAGCCAGCCAAAGGACCAACCAGGATATGTGTTCATTCAAAACGTTGTATCTCACCAAACAGGAGACATTTTTCCATGAAACCAATTTTCATGCATACTGCACTCAACAAGGAGTCAACCACAATTGAAATCATACCAAAATTTATCCGGAGCAGGAAGATATCAATTTAACAAACTGGAGGTACTCTAACCCGTCTAGCTGTGAGTATCAGAGTATAGAAGATGTTTCAAGCGCAATGAAGAAGTGTTTTGGCCCAAACCATCTGATGGAATTTAATATGGATCTCTTAGCTTTGAAACAAGCCCAGAATGAAGAGAAATGGTCACAGAAATATGAAGTTATGGCCCAATCTCCAAAACCTGCCAAACCGTTCCTACACTTGCCTTATTTGGAAGATCAGGGTTTTGCATCAATTCAATCTCAAAAAAGGCGACCAGGAGACCTTCTAAGTAATTCAGAGGCACTCCAAAACATATTATGGAGCACCAGAGTACACAGGATCAGGCGGATCCCAATTATACCAGAAGATAAGCTTGGTTCACCCACATTGACCAAACCAGCACCATTTAAGGAAAGTATCCAAGATCTTTT
The DNA here is from genome assembly GCA_905132765.1 of Moricandia arvensis. Lineage (NCBI taxonomy): Eukaryota > Viridiplantae > Streptophyta > Magnoliopsida > Brassicales > Brassicaceae > Moricandia > Moricandia arvensis. The sequence continues at coordinate 13,182 of CAJHQP010003395.1, forward strand.
ACTTGGTCAGTTTGGTTCGACCCAAAATTATCTATGGAATCCAGGAGATCATCTTAATCATCCAGAAGACATAATCCACAATCCACAATCCAGGAGAGTCCTATGAGTTCATACCATGCACCACACCACATAGGAACAAGAAGATCCTCATTAAACCCAAGTTGCCTTATTTGGAGATTCTTGCAAATCAGCTCCAACAGCTCTATTCTCTTTTATTTCTGGACGTGATCAGCACCTTAGAAGCAGTCAAGAAGATCCCAAGGAAGCTTTCTTTTCCCTTAAAACCGTCCAGGTTCAAGACAAATCAAGTTTCTCACTTGGAGCCACAAATCTCCAAGATTCCCCTCATAAAGCCTCCAACGGCTAGATTATTATTCCTTTTGATTTGTTTCTATTCTTTTTGTTTTATAACGTTAGGAACCTTGTATCTGAGCATTATATAAGCTCTTAGACGTCCATTGTAACCAGTACCCTCAATCATCAAGTTAATAAGAAGTTTTATTCAGTTTTATCAAAGATAGTTTCTTTGCATAAAAGTTGTTCTTTAGTTCCTAAGTTGTGAGAAGCATTAGGAGACTATAGAGCTCGTGGTTAATAGGTTATTTGTGAGATTCAAGAGCCTTGAGACACAGATTGAGAGAGTCAATCAGCACCCACAGATTGAGAGAGTCAATCACCATCTATCCACCATCATCGTCCATCCATCCATCATCAAAATTTTATCCATTACTCATTCCATTCCTTTATCTATTTAGTTTCAGTTATTATTTTTGTTATTCATAAACTCACTGTTCTTCCTTTATTTTCAGGTTTGATTGGACAGAAAGGGATAGCAAGTCGGCCACCATCACCATCTTCCCATCCGATCTCAATCCTTTTCGATAAGATCGACCCATCAACCATCCAAACCATCGACCCAGCTTCCGTGCCTGTATCATCTAAGCTAGGCACTAAGTTGTTGTTTTCTACTACATGTCATCCACAAACTGATGGAAAAACTGAGGTAGTTAATAGAACTCTAGGAACACTTGTGCGTGCATTCATCAGAAAGAACTTGAAAACTTGGGAAGACTACTTGCCACATTGTGAATTTGCATACAATTATGCCATGCATTCTGCTTCTAAGTACTCTCGTTTTGAAATTCTTTATGGGTTCAATCCCACCTCTCCTTTGGATCTAATGCCTTTACCAGAGTGTGAAAGGGTTAGTTTGGACGGTAAGAAGAAGGCTGAGATGGTTCAGCAAATCCATGAGAAGGCTAGACAAAACATTGAACAAAAAACTAAGTACTATGAGAAGCAAGCCAACAAGGGAAGGCGTGTGCAGCTCTTTGAAGTTGGTGACAAGTTTTGGCTTCACCTAAGGAAGGATAGGTTCCCCAAAGAGAGGAAGTCCAGGCTGATGCAAAGAATTGATGGACCCTTCGAGGTCATCCACAAGATCAATGACAATGCCTATAAGCTTGATCTCCAAGATAAGTATGATGTGTCAAATAGCTTCAATGTGTAAGTTTATGAAGAATATAATGAAGAACACTCAAGAACAAGAGAGAGAAAGTGTGTTTGATTCGAGAGCAGAAGAAAGAGAGAGAGATTTGTTGTTTGTACTGGAGAGAGAAAAGAGTATGAGGAAGGATTCTCTTTCCTTGCTTCTGAATAAATTGGTTACAAGAGCCTAAATAGGCAAGATGCCTTCTGTCCATAAATAAATAAACAAAAGGAATGAATTAAATAATTTTGCTGTGGTCGAGATTCTGGAGAGGGAAAGGGACAGGTCCTGAACGGTCTGCTTGCAAGTGGGTGAGCTGAGCACATGTGACTTTTACCATAAACAATTCACTCCAACAGATCTCTCTTCTATTTGAATATTCAAACTAGGTGAGTGCTCCTCTATTCCTTTTCTCTCAAGTCTCCTATAGGTCACATATGAGTGACTTGTGAGTCAAGTCATTCTGTACACATGTACGGACTGCCTTCTCTCCTAAGTAACCTCATCCTCTTCATTTCTTTGTCTTCTTTATTCCCTAAGGTCAATACTCCCCCTCAAGCTTGATCCAATGCAATGATCAAGCTTGGAAACCATGAAGACCTCCCTCATTAAAACCTTAGTATGCAAAACCCTATTTTGGGGATAAAAACATACTAAGGAAAGAGTAGAAGATCCATGGCTAAGATGATCAAACCTTGGTAATGTCAGTGAGTCCAAGTTTAGGATAAATGGACTCACACACCTTGGTACTTGCGGCTTTAGTGAAAATGTCGGCCAACTGATCTTCACTCCTTGTGTAGCAAGGCAATATGACTTCTTGGATCACCATTTGCCTCACCTTATGGCAGTCCAACTCAATGTGTTTTGTCCTCTCATGAAACACTGAGTTTGAGGCTATATGAATGGCTGCCTGGTTGTCACAATGCATTGTGATTGGAGAAGTGATCTCAATTCCCAAATCTTTGAGTAATCCTTTGATCCACACCAGCTTATTTGTGAGCTTCGTCATGGCTCTGTATTCAGCGTCAGCAATTGAACATGAAACCACCTTTTGCTTCTTGCTTTTCCAGGTTACCAAGTTTCCTCCAATGAAGGTGCAATAGCCAGTGGTGGACTTCCTATCATTTCTGTCTCCTGCCCAATCAGCATCACAATATCCTACTACTTCTGTGTTGCCATTACATCCCATCGATACTCCTTGTCCAGGAGCTCCACTAAGATATCTAAGTATCCTCTCCACCATTTTCCAGTGATGAACCTTTGGCACTTGCATATGCTGGCTCACATGGTTCACAACAAAACTTATATCATGTCTAGTGATAGTTAAGTAGATAAGCTTAGCCACTAGTCTTCTGTATTGTTTTGGATCATCGAATGGTGTTGCCTCATACTTCCCCTCACGCAAGATCTTATACCCATCCTCCAGTGGAGTCTTTTCTGGTTTCTCTCCAAGCATACCTGCTCTATTCAACAGATCAAGTGTGTACTTTCTCTAGGATAAGAAGAGCCCTTCTTTAGATCGGCATACTTCTATTCTAAGAAAGTACTTTAGTTCACCCAAATCTTTAATATCAAAAACAGATTTCAAATAAGCTTTAGTGGTTTGTATACCTTCTTTGTCACTCCCTGTGATGATGATATCATCAACATACACAAGGATGACTACTATACCTTGTTGGCTGGTAAGAGTGAATAGGGTATGGTCTGCCTCAGATCTACTAAACCCTTTTCCATTGAGGGTAGTGCTGAGCTTATGGTACCAAGCTCTTGGTGATTGTTTCAGCCCATAGATATCATTCTTGAGTCTCAACACACTTCCTGGTTTGACCATGTCTTCTAGACCACGAGGAGGGCACATGTAGACCTCATGGTGCGCCCCTGGAATGGCTGTCTCTCCCTGGATCACTTGAAGGGGGCGTGAATGAATGAATGGTGATGAAGATGGACTTTGCTACAGAGCTATGGATTGCTCAGAAGCTGTTTTGCTACTCCTGAGACACAAGGGCGTCCTGCTTGATTTCTAGGATGGATCACAGAAGGTTTAACTCTTCCTTAATGTGATATAAAACTGCTCACCAACGTGAACAAGATAGAGAAGTCTCCTAAGAGACGATTGTCTGAGCCAAAGCTTAATTTTATTGAATAATGGTTGATTGTTTACATGGAGGCTCGTGGCTACATAAATAAGAAAGAAGAAAACGAAATCCAAAGCTAAAAAAAACCCTAAACCTAAACCAAGTTGGTTTAGTCTAAACATATTCCTAATTGGTTTACTAACCCTAAACCCAATTGCAATTGGTTTACACTTAATAAAAATCATAAATAAACTTAAAATAAACCATATTAGACGTTCTTAATCTTCTTGGCCCAATCATAATCCAAACTGGCTTGTCTTTCCACTTTTTGGGCCGATAAAGGCCTTTTTCGAACAACTCTTGCTTGGGCTCAATCCATCTTGTTTCTGCTACGACCAAGTACCTCCTTAACCTAATTTGGATGAAGAAAATACTCCTGATAATCCATTTCCAGCCCTGGTTCTTCATCTTCCATTTCCAACTCATTTCTTGGCCATGTCGGTTTGACCGGTCCATTTCGCGATCATGCAAGACCATCCATTTCATTTCCTGTCCAACCAACTTCCTTCCATCAATTCCTTGGTCAGTCCGGTTGAATATTAGACGTCCATGTTGGTCCATAGTCATTCATATCTTTATAAAGGCCTCATCAAGGCCCATAACTTTCTGTCGGTCCAATATCTCATGAATAAGCCCAATAAGCTCTCCAATAAGCCCATTAAGCTGTGCTATGGCCCATATTCTTTCTAAGACGTGTATTGACTTCCAGAGAATAGATTTGAAGCTGATCCAGGTTGCACCATTCCCTCCTCCTTTAAAACGATTTGTCCTCAAATCCAGCTCTTCAAGGGTGAAAAGATGGTCGAATCTGAGCTTATTTGTTTCTCTTTGTAACATGGTGTTGTTAAAGCTCTTGTGCACATTTATCTCTCCTCCAGGCTCAAACACAAAGCTTTGTATATCCTTCACACGTCCTAGAGGCTTCACTGGACTATGCTCATTACAATTAACACTTAGAGCAAGCAATTTCTGCTCCTTGTTTAGTTCAGATCTCATTGCTTCGGATTGAGCTTCTCTCCACTGATACCAAACAAAACCCTTGATCTTAGACTTCTGAAAACGTGATCTCAGCTTGGATAAACCAGAAACGAGCATTGGTTCACTCTGTTCATGCAATAACCCTTTCAAGTCAAGTTTCAGTGCTGCTGCTATTTGGATCAGACTGTTGTTGATGCTTTTATGCAAACACAAGCTTCCTCCTGGTTCGAAAACAAGTTGTTGCAGACCCTTGAAAAACCTTAGATGATCAACGGGATGTCTCTGAACCCACAAAAGAGGTTTGGCTAGTTGATCAGAAGAGACAGTTTCAGCATCACCTTGATCAACTAAATCTGCAAGCAGTAAATCAGTAGCTCTAGATGATCCAGCAACTACTCCTACTTCAGCTTGGTTTTGACCAGGCACGTGAACACACATAACTGTTGATCTCTCCTCTTGTTTCAGTTGAATATCCAAGTGTTGTTCCTGCAAAGAAATTGCCGGTTTTGACTCAATCTCCTCTTCCTCCTCAGCCTGTTTTAAAGGTAGATTAGACCACGACCCAAACTGATCCAAAACAACTTTGTTTGCTTCTCCAGCTCGTGCTTCCTCGGATGGATTTAGATCAGGAGGTTTCAGTGGCTCACGATCTGGCTTTGTTATTACAATAACTATCAAACCCTCGAAAGCTTGAAGCAAATTTCTTCTCAAGTCATCTTGGAATTGTTGGCCATGCAAATAAGCATGTTTTGTCCTCCTGATTGCCTCCTGTACGTGCTCATAATCACTGCTCAGCTCAGCTTTCTTATTAGATCCTTTCCCTTCATGCAGCAACTCTCTCGTTGATTTTCTCGCAACCTTCTGCTCATGCTTTCTCTTGATTCCATAAGAATACATGGAATGTATGCTTGGTGACTGATAGATCACGTGATTTCAGAGTAAGAACACAAACCCTAACCTTCAAGCGGCTCTGATACCACTTGGTGCGGCCCTGGAATGGCTGTCTCTCCCTGGATCACTTGAAGGGGGCGTGAATGAATGAATGGTGATGAAGATGGACTTTGCTACAGACCTATGGATTGCTCAGAAGCTGTTTTGCTACTCCTGAGACACAGGAGCGTCCTGCTTGATGTCTAGGATGGATCACAGAAGGTTTAACTCTTCCTTAGTGTGATATAAAACTGCTCACCAACGTGAACAAGATAGAGAAGTCTCCTAAGAGACGATTGTCTGAGCCAAAGCTTAATTTTATTGAATAATGGTTGATTGTTTACATGGAGGCTCGTGGCTACATAAATAAGAAAGAAGAAAACGAAATCCAAAGCTAAAAAAAAACCCTGAACCTAAACCAAGTTGGTTTAGTATAAACCTATTCCTAATTGGTTTACTAACCCTAAACCCAATTGCAATTGGTTTACACTTAATAAAAATCATAAATAAACTTAAAATAAACCATATTAGACGTTCTTAATCTTCTTGGCCCAATCATAATCCAAACTGGCTTGTCTTTCCACTTTTTGGGCCGATAAAGGCCTTTTTCGAACAACTCTTGCTTGGGCTCAATCCATCTTGTTTCTGCTACGACCAAGTACCTCCTTAACCTCAGTTGGATGAAGAAAATACTCCTGATAATCCATTTCCAGCTCTGGTTCTTCATCTTCCATTTCCAACTCATTTCTCGGCCATGTCGGTTTGATCTGTCCATTTCGCGATCATGCAAGACCATCCACTTCATTTCCTGTCCAACCAGCTTCCTTCCATCAATTCCTTGGTCAGTCAGGTTGAATACTAGACGTCCATGTTGGTCCATAGTCATTCCTATCTTTATAAAGGCCTCATCAAGGCCCATAACTTTCTGTCGGTCTAATACCTCATGAATAAGCCCAATAAGCTCTCCAATAAGCCCATTAAGCTGTGCTATGGCCCATATTCTTTCTGAGACGTGTATTGACTTCCAGAGAATAGATTTGAAGCTGATCGAGGTCGCACCACCTCATCCTCTAGTTCTCCTTGAAGGAAGGCATTCTTCACATCCATTTTCCATAGATCCCACTCCAAGTTGGTTGCAAGTGAGAGTATAATTCTGATGGTGTGGAGTTTTGCTACTGGTGCAAATGTATCCAAGTAATCTTCTCCATAAGTCTGAGTGAACTCCCTTGCTACTAGCCTTGTCTTCTTTCTTTGTGCTTTTCCATTAGCTAGATACTTGATGGTGTAGATGAGGCGACTTGTTACTACTTTCTTTCCTTTGGGAAGCTTAGTTTCAAACCATGTATCATTCTTGATCATGGCATTGATTTCATCTTCAACTGATGCTCTCCACTCATCATCTGCCATTGCCTCTTCATAAGTTCTTGAAAGGTACTCTTGATCTACATTGCTTATGAAGGCTTGATGTTCTTCTGGATATTGAGCCAAGGAGTCAACTGCCCGAGTGGGATGAGCAACTGCATTGGCATTGAAGTATACTCTTTTATTTTTCCAGGTCACTGGATCATGCCTAATCCTGGTGCTTCTTCTTAATGGTTGTACTTGCACTTGTTCTTCAGTGTCCTCATCTTCATGATCTTGAGGGTGATCAGGTTGATCATGACTTTCAGAACCTTCATGTTGCATTGTTCCTTCTTGTTCTGGTTGGTTGTACCCCTCAGGATCAACCCGGATACCCTCTTGAACTGTATATGTGGTTTGATGAGGCACCTCTCTTGGAGCCTCCCTTGCCTTGGGCTGGTTATCACCAAGGCTCTCCAGGATGATCCTCAAGTTATTTTCTTTGTCTGATGGGGCGTGTGAGAGATCTTTCAGGTTATCCCAACTTTTCTCACCATAATATCCTTTTGACTCAACAAATTTAACATCCCTGGAGACCATTACTCTCCTGGTTTCTGGTACATAGCACTTGTATCCCTTTTGATTTGCAGAATACCCAATGAATATAGCTTTGACACTTTTGGCTTCAAGTTTATTTCTTTGTTCTCCTGGAATCAAAATAAAGCAGAGACAACCAAACACACGCAAATGATCAAGAGAGGGTTTGGTTTTATTCAATACCTCATAGGGAGAGACATCATGGAGTATCCGTGTAGGTGTTCTATTGATCAGGTAGCATGCTTATACCACAGCATCACCCCAAAAGCGTTTTGGGACATTAGTGTGGAACATCATACTCCTAGCAACCTCCATGAGATGTCTATTTTCCCTCTCTGCCACTCCATTTTGTTGAGGTGTGTATGGGCAACTGGTTTGATGGATGATACCATGTTTGGCTAAATGGTTCTTGAAAGCATGACTTGTGTATTCACCACCATTGTCTGACCTAAGAATTTTAATCTTGGCATTGAAATGATTAGTGATATAGCTTTGAAAGTTGATAAAAGCTTCTAACACTCTATCTTTAGATTGGATTAAGGTCAGCCAAGTATACTTTGATTTCTCATCTATAAAGGTGACAAAGTATTTGTGGTTTTCCCTAGATACACAAGGTGCAGTCCACACATCTGAGTGAACTAGATCAAAGCAATGTTCATAAATGGTGTTTGATTTAGCGAAAACAGTTCTGCAATGTTTACCAAGAATACAGGCTTCACAACTATCATTCTTAAAAGACAAGTTAGGTAACATCAACCCTAAGGCACGAGAATGAGGATGGCCTAATCTAGCATGCCATAAAACACTAGAATCGAAAACAGAAGCAGAATTAAAAGCATAAGGTAAATTTGATTTAAGCTTGGTGTCTTCAAGCAAATAGAGGTCTCCTTTGCTCACACCTTTTCCAATCATCTTACTTGTCTCAATATCCTGAAAATTAACCTCATTAGGACTAAAAATCACATGGAAATTAAGATCACAAGTCGTCCTTTTTACCGAGAGTAAATTAGATGTAAAGGTGGGCATGTATAAAGCCTTAGACTCTCTATCAAATAGTTTCAAATTCCCTAAACCCTCAATGGGTACCTTAGCACCATTTGCTATCATCACACTTCCTAGAGCCGGTTTAACATTACTAATCAGTTTAGCATCTCTTATCATATGGTGTGAGGCTCCAGAATCTATGATTTAAGGCCTATCAGTTTTAGAGTTGCATTGAATGGAATTTAAAGCATTATGAACATTACTACTAATGTTACCAGAGTTTGCATTGAGGGCCTTTATGAGAGCCTCAATGTTTGACTTGCGGATTAGAGAGTCCTCCTGGTGGAGTTGAGTAGATGTTCCAGCAATGTGGGCAGTAGAGTTCATGGCTCTCCCTCCATTTTGTTGATGCACTGGTTGAACTGAAGGTTGGGCATTCTGATGGACAGCTTCATGAGCTCTGGCATGATTGAACCGTGATGGAGGACGGAGGTGAGGATGAAGAATCCAGCATTGGTTCTTCATATGACCACTCTTTTTGCAATGCTCACAAGTGACTCGCCGGTTCTCTGGCTTGAAGTAGGCCTTATTGACTGAGGCTTCAGCTTTGTGAGCCATCTTCAGGTCACCTTTTCCACCAAAGAGTCCCACTGAGCCTTGCTCCTTTTGGATTTGAGCACATTGAAAGAATGAGAGAATTATAAAGAGTTTATGTGAGAATACAGAAGAACTCAGCAAGAAAAAGAGAGAGAGAGAGAGGTAGATTTCGTGAGAGAGAGAGGGAGAGAGTTCTAGAGAGAGAACCAGAATAATGAGGAACTAATTCCTTGCTTGATGTGTTATGGGAACAACCCATAAATAGGGAAACAATAGGCAAGCAAACAGAAGAGAAAATAATAAACAAATACATCAGAAACAGCCAAATTGGCTCAGCCAGCAGCAGAGAAAGGGACAGGTCTAAAGTGGTCCCAAGAATTCAAATTCAAATTCTTCTGCTCACATGTGACTTCTTTCCTTGTCTCCAACGTCCATATAGTCTTGTTGTGACCAGACTGAAGTTTTCTGGTTAAGTTAACCAGTTCTGATCCATTTAGCACTTCCCCTTGTCTTGCACGCCAAGTTAGGGCACTTCCTCTTGTCTTGCACGCCAAGTTAGGGCAAGGCTGTACGGACAACCTTGTTCCACAAGCTTCACTTAAACACTGATTATTCTTCTGATTGTATTGTCTTTTATCTCTTGATGTCTTCATGTAAACACTCCCCCTCAAGCTTGATCCTAGGAACTGGTCAAGCTTGCAGACCATGAAGCATCCCCTCATTAAAACCTTTAGTTTGGCAAAACCACATGGGATAAAAACCAGACCAAGGAAAAAGAGTAGAAGACTCCAACACTCCATGGCAAAGGAAATCAGTGTGATGACAGATCTACGAGTCCAAGTTTAGGATGAATGAACTCGCAAACCTTAGTACTTGCTGCCTTTGTGAAAATGTCAGCCAACTGATCTTCACTTCTAGTGTAACAAGGAAGGATGATCTTCTGCTCCACAGCTTGTCTCACCTTGTGGCAATCTACTTCAATGTGTTTAGTCCTCTCATGGAAGACAGAGTTGCTGGCAATGTGAATGACAGCCTGGTTATCACAATGCATAGTGATTGGTGTCTCAATCCCCAAGTCTTTAAGCAGCCCCTTGATCCAAGTCAACTCACTTGTAAGCTTCCTCATAGTTCTATACTCTTCTTCAGCACTTCAACATGAAACCACTTTCTGCTTCTTGCTTTTCCAAGGAACCAAATTGCCTCCAATGAAGGTACAATACCCAGTAGTTGATATCCTATCAACTTTATCTCCTGCCCAATCAGCATCACAATATCCAGTGATCTCAGTGCTTCCATTGCAACCCATCCAAACACCTTGACAAGGAGCTTCTCTCAAGTATCTCAAGATCCTCTCCACCATGTTCCAGTGATGAACCTTAGGGGTTTGCATATGCTGACTGACTTGGTTCACAGCAAAACACACATCTGGCCGAGTGATAGTTAGATATTTGAGCTTCCCAACCATCCTCCTATACTTCTTTACATCTTCAAAGGGAGTGTCTTCAAACTCCCCCTCTCGTAATACCTTTTACCCTTCTTCCAATGGGGTTTTGGCATGTCTTCCTCCAAGGTTTCCTGCCTCATTTAAAAGATCAAGTGTGTACTTCCTTTGGGATAAGAAAAGCCCCTCTTTAGAGCGGCATATTTCAATCCCTAGGAAGTACTTCAACTCTCCCAAGTCTTTGATATCAAAAGATGATTTAAGGAAAGCTTTGGTTGAGAGTATACCCTCCTTGTCACTGCCAGTGATAATAATGTCATCAACATACACTAGAACGACCACAATCCCTTGCTTGCTGGTTAGAGTGAAGAGAGTATGATCTGCCTCAGATTTCACAAAGCCTCTTCCATTGAGTGTGGTGCTGATCTTGTGATACCAAGCCCTTGGAGATTGCTTCGAGCCATATATTGCCTTCTTAAACCTTAATACATTCCCTGGTTTGACCATGCTTTCTAGGCTAGGAGGTGGTCGCATGTATACCTCATCTTCCAACTCTCCTTGTAGAAAGGCATTCTTCACATCCATCTGCCATAGATCCCATTCTAAGTTGACAAAAAGTAATAGAAGAATCCTTATAGTATGCAGCTTGGCCACTGGTGCAAATGTATCAAGATAATCTTCCCCATAGACCTGAGTGTATCCTCTTGCAACTAGCCTTGTCTTTCTCCTTTCTGGTTTTCCATTGGCTAAGTACTTGATAGTGTATATGAGGCGACTTGTTACAGCTTTCTTGCCTTTGGGGAGCTCAGTTTCAAACCATGTATCATTCTTGATCATGGCATTGATCTCATCTCCAATAGACTCTCTCCACACCTCATATTGCATAGCCTCTTAATAAGATTTTGGGATGTATTCCTGATCCAATTCCCCAATGAAGACTTGATACTCTTCAGGATATTGAGCAAGAGAGCATAATACACTCACTGGATGAGCCACAGCTTCAGCATTGAAGTAAACTCTTGTATTGATCCAGTTCGAAGCAGGTTTCCTGATTCTTGTACTCCTTCTCAAAGGCTGTATCTGATCAGTTTCTGCCTCATTTGTTTCACTTGGTTTGCCTACTTGAGTCTCAGTTTCTGATTCTGATGGCATCTCATCTTGATCATGAGCTACTGAGTTCTCTTCAGGCTCTCCATTCCTATTTCCCCCTCATGATCAGGAAGAGTGACTCCAATATCTTCTTCATCCTCTTTTATAGAATGATTGGGAACCTCCCTGACTTTTTCAGGTTCTTTTGACAAACTGATGCCAAGATTTTCCATAATAATTCTCAGATTATTGGCCTTGTCTGATGCTTGAGACAGATCTTTGAGCTCATCCCAATTCTTCTCAGCATAAAACCCTTTGCCTTCCATAAACTTTACATCTCTAGATACAAGTACTCTCCTTGTTTCAGTATTGTTGCACTTGTATCCTTCTGTGTAGGTGAGTATCCAATGAACATGCACTTCATGCTCTTTGCCTCTAGCTTGTTTCTTTGCTCTCCTGGTATCAACAGGAAGCAGGTGCATCCAAAAACTCTAACATGTTGAATAGATGGTCTGGTTTTGTTTAAAACTTCATAAGGAGAGATGTCATTCATCACCCTGGTAGGAATCCTGTTGATTAGATAGCATGATGTGACCACAGCATCACTCCAAAATCTCTTAGGAACATTTGCATGGAACATCATTGATCTAGCCACCTCCATTAGATGCCTATTTTTCCTTTCAGCCACTCCATTTTGCTGGGGAGTATAAGGACAACTTGTTTGATGAACTATGCCATGTTTTGCCAGATGGTTCTTGAAAGCATGACTTGTATACTCTCCTCAATTGTCTGACCTCAGTACCTTCACAATAGCCTTAAAGTGGTCAGTAACATAAGATTGAAAGTTCATAAAAGCTTCTAACACACGATCCTTAGAAGGCAGTAGAGTAATCCAAGTGTATTTTGATTTTTCATCTATAAATGTAACAAAGTACTTATGATTATCTTTAGACATGCAAGGTGAGGTCCAAACATCAGAGTGAACTAAGTCAAACCATTTCTCATAGATAGTGTCAGATGTTGGAAAAAAAGATTTGCAATGCTTTCCTAAGATGCATGCTTCACATTCTAGGTGGTTAAATGACATATCAGGCATAATGATCTCTAATGCACGAGTGTGAGGATGACCTAGTCTAGCATGCCAAATAGTGCTATCACACACAGATGAGTTACTGATCATGCATAAATGAGAAGGAGTAGAGTGTTTAGAGGGCTTAGTCTTTTGGAGATGGTATAAGCCACCCTGACTGTTTCCTTCACCAATCACCTTCCCTATCTTAAGGTCCTGAAACTCAACATCATTAGGCCTAAAACCACCTGACAATTCAGGTCAACCGTGGCCTTTTTCACTGAGAGAAGGTTAGAGGCAAAACTAGGCATATAAAAGGCAGTGGATTCCTTATCAAACAACTTAAGGTTCCCTATTCCTTCTATCTTCACCTTATCAACATTAGCTATTATTACATTTCCTAAGGCAGGTATAACATCACTAATAAGATTCCTATCACTAATCATATGATGACTAGCTCCTGAATCTATTATGATTGGCCTAGAGATAAGGGAATGTGTACCAGAATGCTTTGCGGAGATGATTGCCTTAGCTGCTTTGATAAGTGGCTCAATATCACTCATTTTGGTAGGGCCATCATTGATCTTTGCCTGGTTCCATGGTTTTCCTTCTTTGGAATCACTGGTAAATGCTGAGTACATAGATGCACCCTCACACACCACTTCTATACATGGTGGTTTGTTCTCCTTGAATTTAATTCCACCAGAGCTGAGAATATCCAAGCTTGATTGGTTTCTCTTCCTGAGATATCTTTTCTTGGCTTTCTTGTGCACAGGTAACAACACCATCCTTCCATTCTTGTTGTGTATATCCTTGGGAGCTGGCTTCCTTTCCCTTGTAAAGAGAGTGTGTGGTGTTTGTTCTCTCTGAACTAGAGCACACACGCCATCTAGGTCAGGAAGTTTATCTTCCCTCAGAACATGCTTGATCAACTGGTTGTAGGATGGGCTTAGGTTCAGGAGTAGACTAAAGACCTTTTCTTGTTCATATCTTTCTCTTATGACATCAGGATCAACTGAGAATGGCCTCAGTGTATCTAGTTATGCCCACAAGCTCCTAAACTTTCCAAAATATTGATTAAACTCCAATTCCTCCTGGCTGAAATTGTTGATAATCTTCTTGACTTGAAACACTCTGCTCAGGTTGGAGAAATTCCCATAAACAATTTTAAGGCTCTCCCATAGATCCTTGGAGGTTTCACAGTGTGAGTAAGCCTCCAATATTGAATCTGAGAGTGAGCTGTGAATGATCTCAAGTGTTAGCTGGTCTTTTTGAACCCACTTGTCTTCATTCTTCAGATCACCTGCTTGTTTCTCCTATTGAGCCATCCTCTTTGAAGCATCAGCCTTTGTGATATCGCTGTCCCAAAGTCCATGCCTTCCCAAGTTAACTCTGGCCACTCTTGACCATAGCAGGTAGTTAGACCCCTCAAGGTTTACTGGAATCATGCTCTTTATCTTCATTTCCATGGCTGGTTTTCTTTTATCCACTGGACAAAACTATGGACTGATGGATAAAGATGAAGAGTTCATGAACTTGCAGAACACAATAGAGTAAATTTTCGAAATTGGAAGAGAGCTTAGGACTCAGATAAATAGAGTGTCTAGGATTATCAAGATATTTCAAAACTGGATGGAGAGAAAACAGAGTGAAGAACAGAGTAAAAACAGAGCGAAAGTGATTTTGTGCGGAAGTTAAGTTAGAATAAGGTTTCAAGAGCTTAAACCTCTGATACCATGAAAGAATGAGAGAATTATAAAGAGTTTATGTGAGAATACAGAAGAACTTAGCAAGAACAAGAGATAGAGAGGTAGATTTCGTGAGAGAGAGAGGGAGAGAGTTGTAGAGAGAGAACTAGAATAATGAGGAACTAATTCCTTGCTTAATGTGTTATGGGAACAACCCATAAATAGGGAAACAATAGGCAAGCAGACAGAAGAGAAAATAATAAACAAATACATCAGAAACAGCCAAATTGGCTCAGCCAGCAGCAGAGAAAGGGACAGGTCTGAAGTGGTCCCAAGAATTCAAATTCAAATTCTTCAGCTCACATGTGACTTCTTTCCTTGTCTCCAACGTCCATATAGTCTTGGTGTGACCAGACTGAAGTTTTCTGGTTAAGTTAACCAGTTCTGATCCATTTAGAACTTACCCTTGTCTTGCACGCCAAGTTAGGGCACTTCCTCTTGTCTTGCACGCCAAGTTAGGGCACTTCCTCTTGTCTTGCACGCCAAGTTAGGGCAAGGCTGTACGGACAACCTTGTTCCACAAGCTTCACTTAAACACTGATTATTCTTCTGATTGTATTGTCTTTTATCTCTTGATGTCTTCATGTCAACACACATACCTCCTCAAGGGTAGGTAACTTGTCTGCCCTTAGCAGATGTTTGATGAGGTCATTGTACCCTGGATTGAGAGTGAGGAGTAGACCAAACACCTTGTCTTGCTCACGCCTCTTATTCAGGATGGTTGGATCAGTGGTACTTGGTCTCAACATTTCCAGCTCTGCCTAGAGAGCTCTGAACTTACCAAAGTGTTGGTTAAAGTCCATATCTTCCTGTTTCAGGCAGTTGATAGCCTTCTTCAATTCAAAGACCCTAGTGAGGTTGGATATGTTTCCATATACCTTCTGAAGGGTATCCCACAACTCCTTTGCGGTTTCACAGTATGAGTAGGCCTCCATTATGGGACCATCAAGTGAGCTCTGGATGATATTCAGCACCATAAAGTCCTCTTGACTCCATTTGCCTTCATATGCCACCACAATCTCCTTGCCATCTTCTCCTTGGATGTTTTGCTTTGGCGCCTCCCCTGAAGTGATATGCGACCATAAGCCTCTTCCACCAAGGGCATTCTTGATCAATCTGACCAGAGAAGGTATTTAACCCCCTTTAGAGTGACTGGAATCACCACTGCCTTGTTTTTCTCCATTTCGAAAAGCTATGGACGAGTGGGTAATAGGATGTACCAAGAGTTTTAGAGAAGTAAAGATGAGTTTCTGAATACTGGAGTAACCAGAGAATAGAAAGGAACAAGATTAGTTTGTTTGTATTGTGAAAGGAAGGTGAGAAATGATGAAGAACAGTTGATGAACTCGCAAGAACAAAGCTATTATCCACTGGATAAAAAATGTTCTTCAAGAAACTCAAGAACTGATCGGATGAAAAGAAAGAGTGAAGAGAGTATAGTAGTTTTGCGGAAGAAAAATTAGGTTTAGGAGCCAAATGGCTCTGATACCATGTAAGTTTATGAAGAATATGATGAAGAACACTCAAGAACAAGAGAGAAAGAGTGTGTTTGATTCAATAGCAGAAGAAAGAGAGAGAGATTTGTTGTTTGTACTCGAGAGAGAAAAGAGTATGAGGAAGGATTCTTTTTCCTTGCTTCTGAATAAACTGGTTACAAGAGCCTAAATAGGCAAGATGCCTTCTGCCCATAAATGAATAAACGAAAGGAATGAATTAAATAATGTTGCTCTGGTAGAGATTCTGGAGAGGGAAAGGGACAGGTCCTGAACGGTCTGCTTGCAAGTGGGTGGGCTGAGCACATGTGATTTTTACCATAAACAATTCACCCTTTGTCTTCTTGCCTCCAACGGATCTCTCTTCTATTTGAATATTAAAACTAGTCGAGTGCTCCTCTATTCCTTGTCTCTCAAGTCTCCTCTGTTAACCTGAAGTGATAAACCATCTCACTAAAGGTTAATGTGAAAAGCTTGGGAAAAACCCACTTAGAGACTATCAAGGTCTAAGGAGGGTCCATAAGCTCAGGCAGAGCTAGAACAAGGTTCAAGAAGGGTTTACTATGAAGAAAGAAGGCTTGGGAGAAGTTTGGGATCATTTGGGTCAATGTGCAAAGTTAGGGCGGTCTGTACCGTACGGCCGTACGAACTGTACGGACCGTACGGACGAGTCGACCCGGGAAACTTTATATTCGACCATTTGAAGACATTTTGGGTTTGTGCGAAAATAAGGCAAAAGTGTACGGACCAAACCCTAAATCCGTACACCCCCATGGCTTACCTTGCATCCCAAGTCATAGAGAAGCTTGAATGGTGAAGAAAGGGTCTCGGATGGTTTGTAGAAGATGATGGGATAAGATTGGAATATTGGAAGGCATCTGCGAGATGCTGCTTGTGTTGACCGTTTATGGATAAGGTTCAGGCTTATCCAGACTGGAAAGGAAGGACGCTGAACCTGGACTGATCACTGGATAGATACATAGACCTTGGTGGCAGATTCTAGACCAAGTTTCACACTTGACCAGCCAGGCTGTCTCCAAGCGTGTATAGCTCCTGGTCCATTCATTTCAAACCTTCCCTTGACTCCACATGCTTGCTCTGATATTTTGTAAACCCTATTATTGCTCTCTTTATCAATATATACTCTTGTATGTCGATGGTTAATGAATAAGTTGAGAAGTTCTCTTCTTCATAATCTCTTAAGTCTCTTACTCTCTCTATTCTAAAATCTCTGGTTACCAAGTCTCTTTCTCTCATTAGTCTCTCAATCTCTCACACACTCTCACGAATCTCTCTCCCTCTTTTATCAGTCTCTCTCTCATTCTCATCAAGTCTCATCCGCAACATCTCCATACTTGTTCATCATCACTCAAGCACTTGTTCTATGAAAACTTTCATGGTATCAGAGCTAGGTTGCTCAGTCTTCTGGTGAAGCTTATGTGTCAGTCACAAGCTCAAAAGTTCTCTCCTTTCCAGATCCAGTTCATCCGGATCTAAAGACCTCACCTTTGAAGACAAAGAAGACATTTTCGCTCATATCCGACCTCAAGATGGAGTCCTCCAGAGCCATTGTCATTCCGGTCATCCTGAAAGGTCCCAACTACCTTCTCTGGTCACGCCTGGTGAAGACAGCCCTTGGTGGAAAGGGGTTATGGAGCCATTGCATCTCAGGTGCTCCAAACTCCTCCAAAGCTGTCGCCTCTCAAGAGAGTTCATCCAGTGGTGATACTGGTTCTCTTACTATCTCGGAAGAGAAGTGGCAACAAGATGACTACATGGTCTTGAAGCCTACTCATACTCTGGGAGTGCTAAAGAGCTTTGGGAAACCTTAAACAAGATCTATGGTAACATCTCTAACCTCAACCGAGTCTTTGAAATCAAGAGAGTCATCAACAACCTGTCCCAAGAAAATGAGGAGTTCACGGTACATCTGGGAAAGTTCAGAGCCCTTTGGTCTGAACTTGAGATGCTGAGACCTCATTCTATTGACTCAGAGGTGTTGAATGAAATAAGGGAGCAAGACAAGGTGTTTGGTCTGCTCTTGACCCTCAGTCCTACCTTCAGTGACCTTATCAAACATATCCTAAGGTCTGAGAAGCTTCCCACGCTTGAAGAGGTGTGTTCCCAAGTCCAAAAGGAGGAAGGTTCACACGGGTTGTTTGAAGCAAAGGAGAGTCCTCTTCTTGCATCACAAGCTGAAGTAGTTCCTTAGTCCAACAAGGCGGCCTACAAGAGGGAGGACAGGAGGGGTCTCAAGTGCGAGAATTGCAAGAGGGATGGACACACCAAGGAGAGGTGTTGGGTGCTTAACCCACATCTCAAACCTGCCAAGTTCAGATGAGCCGTGTCCATGGATGTTCAAGGAATCAGCTCAGATTCCTTGGGTTGTAAGCAAACCTCCTAAACCCTTAATAAGAGCTTGTTCCTTTGTTTAGTTGTGCATTGAGTGGTGTTTGTGTCCCAGGATCTCCTGGCTTGTTTATTGCATTGTAGTGTGTTCCTGGTTGCTTATGTCTTAGCTTATCCATCATAGATGTCTTGAAGCATTTAGCATCATGGTTTTGATAATCTAGTTTGCATAAGAATGTCTCATTCTGTCTAAGTTCAATCCGATTGCATACTGGTTCTAATGCCTTTGTTTAATCCATCAGTGTTTGCCTTGCATCATTTAGAAGCTGTCTAGGTTGCTTGAATTATTGGTTTTGATTGGAACTGGTGTGCATAGTCTTTTATAGCTCTCGGATTGAACCTATTGCATTCATATAGGATTGCTTAAGTTGTTGCATACATCTATTGCTGCATGAAATTAAAAGCCTAAAGTGTCAGTGTATTGTTGAAAGCATACATTGCTCTTTAGAGATTGAAATGTGCTTGATCTTGTTCTTGTGATTAGCTTGTTTCAAGATCATAGCTTGTTGGGGCATTGGAGATCAAACTGGATGTGTGATCTTGGTTTGGTCCCAATGGGATGATCTAATCTTGCATTGAGTTGTGGTGATGTTAGGTATACAAGAAGTACAGTGACAAACCAAACCAAGGTGACAAGATACTGATCTAATGCCATTGCATATCATCACATGGACTAATCAGTCCACAAACTACAGGAAGTGTAGTGTGATTGAATATGCAATGAGAGGATGATGCCATTGTATGATACCACATGGACGTGTTAGTCCCAAAGCCTACAAGAAGTGTAGAGTGGGTTATCATACAATGAGAGACTACCTTGTGAGGGCTCTTAAGGTGATTCAAACACCATTTGTTCCTGGTATAAGGAAGAGAGCCAAAAATCACAAGGTGTAGGACATCAAGTCTTGTAAAGACTGATGGTTCCTTAAGACCATGGAACTGTATACACTCAACTCACAAGCTTAGCTCCTCCCATAGTCTCGGAGTTAAGCTTGAGGGGGAGTCTAAGTATACATGATCCATGGTCAAGTATCAAGCCGTGCAAGGACTTCAACAAAGGATCATCCAACCGGGTCTAGGCTGTGGCATGTGTATGCAAAGAGACTTTTCAGAGCATTCTTGGTTGTGTGTCCATGAAAGCTCAGTTTAAATTCGGCCTCTGTGGTGAAGTGATTGAAAACTGAAGCTGAAGGTTCCACACAACCTCCCATCAGAGTTGGTGTTGCCTTGAAGAGGTTGCAACCGGCCAAGTTTGAGGGATTCAAGTGACAAAGCAGTCACTCCTCATCTAAACAAAAGGGAAGTAACATGAACTTAATCTAGAATAAGTCATTCATCATTTCTTCTTAAACTCGAAATGGTTCTTAAAATGCTTGAATAGATTGGTTCTGATTGTTATGGTTAAATTGAATAATTTCTTGTGCTTGAGCCTTAGTTGAAACCATCATTGTTATCTTGCTCCATTTAGAAGATTGTCTAAGTTGCTAGAATCTTTGGTTTTGTTTAAACTATGAGCCTTGCCTAAAGTTTCCTATTCTTATGGATACTCTTGATAAGTACTGATGAACCTTTGGGATAATGTATCAGGCACTATTACCAGTGCTTGAGCCTCACAGAAGATGATCATGGTCGTTTCCTAGCTTCTGTAAGGTGGCCTTGAAGGAAGTTGAGAGGGGGAGACCCAAACCGGATCTACGAAGGGGTCAAACCGAGATCTATGAGTGTGCAAGCCTTGTGTTGTTGGCTGCACGAGTTTAGGCCACGATCCAGAGTCCTTTGTGTCCAACCACACTTGTTCTAAGGCACAAAGGCTCAATGGCCAATCCTTAGGCCTTGAAGGAACTTACTCTTTCCTTGCCAAGGTCTTATCCCTAAGGAGGGTTTTCTTTCGTAAGGTTTTAATGAGGAGAGAATTCAGGGTTCCAAGCTTGACTCACGATCTATAGAGTCAAGCTTGAGGGGGAGTGTTAACCTGAGGTGAGAAACCATCTCACTAAAGGTTAATGTGAAAAGCTTGGGCAAAACCCACTTAGAGACTTATCAAGGTCTAAGGAGGGTCCAAAAGCTTATGCAGAGCTAGAACAAGGTTCAAGAGGGGTTTACTATGAAGGAAGAAGGCTTGGGAGAAGTTTGGGATCATTTGGGTCGATGTGCAAAGTTAGGGCGGTCCGTACCGTACGGCTGTACAGACCGTACGGACGAGTAGACCCAGGAAACTTTATATTCGACCATTTGAAGACATTTTTGGGTTTGTGCAAAAATAGGGAAAAAGTGTACGGACCAAACCCTAAATCCGTACACCCCCATGGCTTACCTTGCATCCCAAGTCATAGAGAAGCTTGAATGGTGAAGAAAGGGTCTTGGATGGTTTGTAGAAGAAGATGGGATCAGATTGGCATCTTGGAAGGCATCTGCGAGATGCTGTTTGTGTTGACCGTTTATGGATAAGGTTCAGGCTTATCCAGACTGGAAAGGAAGGAGGCTGAACCTGGACTAATCACTGGGTAGATACATAGACCTTGGTGGCCGATTATAGACCAAGTTTCACCCTTGGCCAGCCAGGCTGTCTCCAGGCGTGTATAGCTCCTGGTCCACTCATTTCAAACCTTCCCTTGACTCCACATGCTTGCTCTGATATTTTGTAAACCCTATTATTGCTCTCTTTATCTATATATACTCTTGTATGTCGATGGTTAATGAATAAGTTGAGAAGTTCTCTTCTTCATAATCTCTTAAGTCTCTTACTCTCTCTATTCTCAAATCTCTTGTTACCAAGTCTCTTTCTCTCATTAGTCTCTCAATCTCTCATACACTCTAACGAATCTCTCTCACTCTTTCATCAGTCTCTCTCTCATTCTCATCAAGTATCATCCACAACATCTCCATACTTGTTCATCATCACTCAAGCACTTGTTCTCTGAAAACTTTTATCCTCTAGGTCACAGGTGAGTGACTTGTGAGTCAAGTCATTTCGTACACATGTACGGACTGCCTTCTCTGCCAAGTAACCTCATCCTCTTCATTTCTTTGTCTTGTTTATTCTTTTTTCTTCTTTATTCCCTAAGATCAAAGTGTTCAGGTCAGATAATGGAGGAGAATACACAAACCTTGCATTCAAAGCACACCTAGCCAAACATGGAATCATTCATCAAACCAGCTTGCCCATATACACCACAATGAAATGGTGTAGCTGAGAGGAAGAATAGACATTTAATGGAGGTGGCAAGGTCCATGATGTTCTACAGAAATGTACCAAAACGTTTTTGGAATGATGCTGTGATGACAGCTTGTTATCTGATCAATAGGACCCCCACAAGAGTTCTAGATGATCTCACACCATGTGAGGTATTGAACAAAAGAAAACCCTCTATTAACCACTTGCGTGTATTTGGGTGCTTGTGCTATGTTTTGCAGCCAGGAGAACATAGAAACAAGCTTGAAGCTAGAAGTACTAAAGCTATATTCCTAGGCTACTCAACTACTCAAAAGGGGTACAAATGCTATGCTCCAGAAACCAGAAGGGTATTAGTCTCCATGGTTGTCAGGTTTGTTGAATCCAGAGGTTATTATGAAGAGAAGAGTTGGGACAATCTCAAGGATCTATCTCAAGGAGCCTCAGATAGGGCAGACAACCTCAGGCGTATCTTGGAGAATTTAGGCATTAGTATGCCTCAAGAGGAAAGATCATCAGAACCAGAACCTAGACAAGTTTCGGAAGCTGGTCCTCATGGTGTTAATGAAACTGAAGAAGCTATTCATCCTAATCCTGAAGGGGGTGATCAAGAGAATCAAGAGGATTCTCACACTGGTCAAGAAGAATCAAATACTGGTCAAGAGCATGAGGTTCATGATCAGGATGAAAACCAACAAAATGAAGCTGACTATGATGAAGGAGAGCAGAGGGAAGAGGTTCAGCAGCTTACGAGAAGTAAAAGGCGGAGAAACCACCATTCCAACTGGATCAACACAAGGGTTTACTTCAATAGCCAGGCAGTAGCTCATCCCATTCAAGCAGTCTGCTCTCTGGCTCGCTACCCCACAGCACATCAAGCCTTTATCACCAGTATAGATCAAGAGTACATTCCGAGATCTTATGAAGAGGCAATGGAACTTGATGGATGGAGAGACTTAGTTGGAGATGAGATCAATGTTATGATCAAGAATGATACATGATATGAGACTGAGCTTCCCAAAGGCAAGAAAGCTGTGACAAGTCGTCTACTCTTTACCATCAAGTACTTAGCAAATGGAAAATCAGAAAGGAAAGAGACAAGGCTGGTTGCAAGGGGATATACTCAGGTTTATGGAGAAGATTACCAAGACACATTTGCACCAGTAGCCAAACTCCACACAATAAGGATTGTTCTCTCACTGGCAGTAAACTTGGAATGGGATTTATGGCAAATTGATGTCAAGAATGCTTTCCTACAAGGTGAACTTGAAGATGAAGTCTATATGAGACCTCTTCCTTAACACGTTCCTAGGATGCTTCTCTGGATTGTTTGGGATAGATCCTTGCGTAAACGAATCAAAAGACTCAAGTTTACCAAGGTTTGTGGATCGATTGGTGACACAAAGAGGTGTGGATGATCTCCTTGATACTCCTAGGCACTAGATCGGATATGACACATCAAACTAGAACCCTTAGTCGCTGGATATGACTCACCAGCATTCTGTTGCACTCGACAAATATCAGAGAGAAAGAGAGAATACAGAAGGTTAAGGATAAAAGACTGCGTGCCTTAGAATGAGGTTTACAAGAGTTTAAATAGAAACCGAGGAACATGCTCCTTTAGGTTTCGAGAACTTAATGAATTAAAAACCATGGTTTAAACTTATCCTAAGACAGAAATGTGGTCGGGCCTAATATGCATATATCATGCATATACTAAGATACATCAACTAGGTGATTTGTGAAGCAAACTAAGGTCTCATTAAAAACCTAACTTTAGAAAACCCATTGGGACAAAACCAAAGGTAGGGAAAAGAGCACACTTAGGTTGCTTGCCTAGTTGATGATCAGCTTGATAAAGGGGTAGCTTGATTGGTGGTGAGGGTGTCTTGGTTGATCAAGCCTCGGCCAAGACAATCTTCTTGTATGAGTGACATCTTAAGTAATCCTCCAATAGCTTCCTTGAGTTTCTTTGATCTGGAACGAGTCATAGGCCCTTCTGGAATGGACAATGCATCTTCATCAATTGGTTTGTCTATCAGCTCATCATCTCCATTAGTTGGCTGGTCCATGATCACATCATCCCCTCCCTCTTGAAAAGGTTTTGTCCTCAAATCTGGCTCATCTGCGACAAAGGGGAACAAGTCAGTAACGTTGAAGCTATTACTCACATCATACTTACGTTTGACATACTGCTTTGTTTTATCTTCAATGTTGCGTCTAGCTTGCTCATGAATCTGTTGTACCATCTCAGCCTTCTTCTTTCCATCCAGACTAACTCTTTCACACTCAGGTAAAGGCATTAGATCCAAAGGAGATGTGGGATTGAACTCATAAACAATTTCAAATGGTGAAAACTTAGAAGCAGAATGCATAGCATGATTGTATGCAAATTCACAATGAGGCAAATAGTCTTCCCATGATTTCAAGTTCTTTTTAATGAATGCTCTCAAAAGAGTTCCTAGTGTCCTATTAACTACTTCGGTTTGTCGATCAGTTTGTGGATGACATGTGGTTGAGAATAATAACTTAGTGCCTAGCTTAGACCAAAGGGTCTTCCAGAAATAACTTAGAAATTTAGCATCTCTATCTGACACTAAAGTTCTAGGCATGCCATGCAAACGGACTATCTCTTTAAAGAACAAGTTGGCTACGTGCAATGCATCATCAGTCTTGTGGCAAGCAATGAAATGTGCCATTTTTGAAAACTTATCTACCACAACAATAATAGAATCCTTTCCAGTTCTTGTTCTAGGCAGTCCTACAATGAAGTCCATAAAGATATCATTCCATGGATGACAAGGAATAGGTAATGGAGTTTACAAACCATGAGATTGGACCTTAGA
The DNA here is from genome assembly GCA_905132765.1 of Moricandia arvensis. Taxonomy (NCBI): domain Eukaryota; kingdom Viridiplantae; phylum Streptophyta; class Magnoliopsida; order Brassicales; family Brassicaceae; genus Moricandia; species Moricandia arvensis. Next base: position 37,500 of record CAJHQP010003395.1, read on the forward strand.
TTTAGCTTGTTTGCTCGTTGCACACCTTCCACAGATTTGTTCAACATCTCTCTTCATGCGTGGCCAAAAGAAATGATCCTGCAAAACCTTAAGGGTCTTGGCAATTCCAAAATGCCCCATGATGCTTCCTCCATGAGATTCCCTGACAAACAAATCTCTCAAAGAGCAGTTAGGCACACACAAACGATTGTCATAGAATAAGAACCCATCCTGTCTAAAGTAATGCCCAGCAGCAAATTTTTCACATGACTTGTAGGCATCCCCAAAATCCTTGTCAGTTTCATACATACCTTTTGAGTTGTCAAATCCTAATAGCTTAGCATCAAGAGTGTTCAAGAGTACATACCTTCGTGATAGTGCATCAGCAACTATGTTTTCTTTACCATGATTATACTTGATGACGTAAGGGAAAGTGTCAATGAACTCCACCCACCTTGAGTGTCTCTTGCTGAGCTTGCTTTGTCCTTTTAGATAATTGAGGGATTCATGATCCGTGTGGATCACAAACTCTTCGGGCCGGAGGTAATTCTGCCATGTTTGCAAAGCTCTGACTAATGCATACAACTCTTTGTCATAGGTGGCATAGTTGAGAGTTGCTCCTCCAAGTTTTTCACTAAAGTAAGCAATAGGTCTCCTTTCCTGCATTAAGACAACACCAATACCAATTCCTGAAGCATCACATTCTATTTCAAAAGTTTTGGTAAAGTGAGGAAGTATAAGAAGAGGTGACTGAGTAAGCTTCTCTTTTAGGCATTGGAAAGCCTTCTCTTGTGCTTCTCCCCACTTGAATCCGACATCTTTCTTTATTACTTCAGTTAAGGGGGCTGCTATGGTGCTAAAATCCTTGATAAAACACCTATAAAAGCCAGCAAGTCCATGGAAACTTCTTACTTCACCTACTGTCTTAGGACTCGGCCATTCTTGAATTCCTTTCACCTTTTCGTGGTCGACCTTTACTCAATCTGCACTAACAACAAAACCTAGGAAGAGCCAAGTTATATGTACAAAAAGTACACTTATTCAAGTTTGCAAACAACTTCTCTTTCCTCAAAACATTAAGAACTGACCTAAGATGCTCAATATGATCTTCCATGCTCTTGCTATAGATTAAAATGTCATCAAAATATACTACCACAAAGATGCCTATGAAAGATCTAAGCACATGGTTCATCAACTAACCACTCATATAGACCATGTTAAGTTTTGAATGCAGTTTTCCATTCATCACCCTCTTTCATTCTAATTTGATGGTATCCACTTTTTAAATCTATCCTAGAGAAAATGCATGAGCCATACAATTCATCTAGCATGTCATCTAGTCTAGGAATATGGTGGCGATACTTCACTGTTATGTTATCGATTGCTCTACAATCAACACACATGCGCCAGCTACCATCTTTCTTAGGCACAAAAAGCACTGGAACTGCACATGGGCTTAAGCTTTCTCGGATGTGGCCCTTATCCATCAGTTCTTCTACTTGCCTTTGCAATTCCTTAGTCTCAACCGGATTAGTTCTGGAGGCTGGACGGTTTGGGAGTGTTGATCCAGGAACAAAATCAATTTGGTGCTCAATCCCTCTTACTGGTGGAAGACCTATGGGATTATCTTATGGAAAGACATCATCATATTCCTGTAAAAGAGAGACAAGTTCATTCGGGTATGGCGGTGAGAGATCAGTGATGGTTAGTAGAGATTCTTTAAAGAAAAGCAATAGAACAAGAGTTTGATAGTATAGAGTTCTTTTGATTTCTCCCTATTTGGCATAGAAGTTATGCTGCTTGCTTTGATCTGGTTTGAGGTCGATTTCTTTCTTCTTTTGGAGCTGGAGTTGATCTTGTTGAACCTCTTTAGGAGTTAGAGGTACCAAAGTAGTTTTCCTTTCTTTGAACTCAAAGGAATGCTTGTTGGTATAGCGATCATGTACCACACGCCTATCTGACTGCCAAGGCCGTCCAAGGAGGATGTGACTTGCTTCCATTGGTAACACATCACACAGGATTTATCCTCATTTCTTCCAATGGCTAGAGGCACAATCACTTGACTGGACACCTTCATCTTACCTTCCTCATTGAGCCATTGTAGCCGGTATGGTTTTGGATGCCTTTGAACTTTCAGTCCCAACTTCTTTACCATTGTTTCACTAGCACATTAACACAGCTTCCACCATCCACAATGAAACTACCAACCTTTCCTTGCACCAAACACCTCGTATATAAAAGGTTTTCACGTTGCTCAAGTTCCTCAGTCTTGGTTTGTAGGTTCAAGAGTCTTCTAGCCACCAACAATCTTCCTTTTACTGGTTCTTCTTCATATTCTTCCTCAGACTCCTCATGATCATACTCGGATCTATAGTCCTTAGACTCATACTCTCCATTCTCCAATAAGATCATGATGCGTTTGTTGGTGCACTCATTGGCATAGTTCCCTCTTCCTTGGCATTTGAAGCACTTGACATCCCTAGCTCTTGAAGTGGAAGCTTCGGCCTTTCCTTTATTTTTCGCAAAGATGGCACTTGGTTTTGTTTCTTCTTTAGGATATGGCTTATTTTCCTTAGTGTAGGCTGGTTTCTCCTCTTTAGGTGTTAGATACATTGAGGCTCCATAGTTGGAACGAGAGTGTCCCTTCCTCTTGAGTTGTTGTTCCGCAAGTATAGCTTTGTGCAACATCTCTTCTAGCTCAACATAGTGTTGCATCTCAACATTGTCTTGGATCTCTCGGTTTAGTCCTCCTAGAAACCGAGACATAGTGGCTTATCTATCCAGAAATGTTTCCTCTCAACATCAGTAGCTCCATCTCTTGAAATTACTCTTCTACGGTCCTTGATCCTTGAGTGATCTTCCTTAGTTTATGATGTCGATCACAGTGATAATGACTTGGAACAAACCTTTTGCACATGATGGATTTCATATCTTGCCATGATTCAACTGGAGACTCTTGGTTTCTTCTCCTAGTGGTTACCAACTGATTCCACCAGCTGAAAGCATAATCATAGAACTCAGTGGCTGCTAGCTGTATCTTTTGAGCTTGAGTGTACTGCTGACAATCAAAGACCAAGTCGATCTTCTTCTCCCATTCCAAATAAGCATCCGAATCAGCCTTTCCATGGAAAGGGGGATCTTCAGTTTTAGTCCAGCAAACTCATCCCATTGGTGTCTCCTACCATCATGATCACGCCTCTGCATTCTCCTACTATCTCTAGAAGCAGAACTATGATAAAGTTCATAGTAGTTGTCAGTCTCTTGTGAACCAGCATGTTCTTGCCGTGTGGAGTTTGCCCTTTCTCTTCTAGGCTCATTGCTAGTGCCTTGACCAGTATTTTGCCTGATCTCTTGCATAAGTTCATCTCGCAACTCCTTCATGTTGGCCTTCATCAAGTCTCTCATGGTTGAGATATAGTCTGATTGAGTTGTTGGGTCATGGCCTCCATCAGCAGCTTGTTCCTTCTCATCAGTGCGGCTTCCTCATCTGATTCATTCCTGGAACAAATCAAACACTCAACCAGTAAAGAGTTCAAATCGAAACGACAAAAGGAAACAAGTTTACTTGAACAAGAATTTTCGAAACGAGAAACTTGATCAACAAGTAATGGATTCAAATCGATCACTCCAAAGGATTTTGATTAAACAAAGATCAAAAAACTATCAAACACACAATCGATTAAGGTTCTAAACAGTTTGATGATATATGAATCAAGAGAATGTATCAAAACACAAGCAAACTTTTCAATTTCCGGATCACAAACTTGTAACGTAAACAACAAGTATTCGAAAAGATTTTCAAAAATCCGTGATTTGGACTTGTAAATCAATCAACTTTCCACGAAATAATCAAAGATCAATCGATTTAAAACAAGTATAAGAATAGATCAATCGATTTTCAGATCAGAGAACAATGATCAATCACAACAACAGAGTAGATGAACCGATCAAAGATTGTATCGATGAACACACTTTCAGATCTATCAGTTTTATCAATCAAACGATCAGATTTATCAATAGAACTCACAAGGATGAATAGATCAATCGATAAACACAAGAACAAGATCAGATCACTCGTTATAATCAACACAAAACACAAATCGATCAAAAACTTAACAGAATATGAAAAGATCAGATCGAAAACAGAAAGGATAACGAGAACTCCCCTTCTAGAGATGCTCTGATACCACTTAACACGTTCCTAGGATGCTTGTCTGGATTGTTTGGGATAGATCCTTACGTAAACGAATCAAAAGACTCAAGTTCACTAGATCGGATATGACACACCAAACTAGAACCCTTAGTCGCCGGATATGACTCACTAGCATGCTCTTGCACTCGAGAAATATCAGAGAGAAAGAGAGAATACAAAAGGTTAAGGATAAAAGACTGCGTGCCTTAGAATGAGGTTTACAAGAGTTTAAATAGAAACCGAGGAACATGCTCCTTTAGGTTTCGAGAACTTAATGAAATAAAAACCATGGTTTAAACTTATCCTAAGATAGAAATGTGGTCGGTCCTAATATGCATATATCATGCATATACTAAGATACATCAACTAGGTGATTTGTGAAGCAAACTAAGGCCTCGTTAAAAACCTAACTTTAGAAAACCCATTGGGACAAAACCAAAGGTAGGGAAAAAGAGCAAACTTAGGTTTCTGTCCTAGTTGATGATCAGCTTGATAAAGGGGTAGCTTGAATGGTGGTGAGGGTGTCTTGGTTGATCAAGCTTCGGCCAAGACAATCTTCTTGTATGACTGACATCTTAAGTAATCCTCCAATAGCTTCCTTGAGTTTCTTTGATCTGGAACGAGTCATAGGCCCTTCTGGAATGGACAATGCATCTTCATCAATTGGTTTGTCTATCAGCTCATCATCTCCATTAGTTGGCTGGTCCATGATCACATCACTCCTGGTCTAGAACACCATGTTAAACCAGGGAATGTGCTTAGATTAAAGAAAACAATCTATGGGTTGAAGCAATCACCAAGAGCCTGGTACCACAAGCTAAGTACAACCCTCAATGGAAGAGGTTTCATCAAGTCTGAAGCTGATCACATCCTCTTTACCATCACCAGTAAACAAGGCATTGTTGTCATACTGATATATGTGGATGACATTATCATCACAGGGAGTGATAAGGAAGGTATCACCTCAACCAAAGCCTTTCTTAAATCTTATTTTGACATTAAAGACTTATGTGAGCTAAAGTACTTTCTAGGGATTGAGATATGCCGATCTAAAGAGGGGCTATTCTTATCCCAAAGAAAGTACACGCTTGATCTATTGAGTGAGGCAGGTCATCTTGGAGGAAGGATAGCAAAGAAACCACTAGAAGATGGCTACTAAGTGCTGCGAGAGGGGGGGTTTGAAGACAAGCCCTTTGAAGATGTGAAGATGTATAGCAGAATGGTTGGAAAACTCATTTACCTAACCATTACAAGACCATGTTGGATTTTCACCAGAGTACATAGATCTGGGTTTGTGTGTGATGAACAAGCCTTGAAGGCAATGATGAACACGAAATTATGAAGAGAAAGGGTTCTGGTTTACTTGTGTGAACTTGAATCAGAATCAGAGATTATGAGAGACTAAGAGAGATTAAAAGACTAAGTAAGGGGAAGACTTGAGAGGGATTCGATCCAAGAACACTACAAGCTTTATTAGAAGTGGAGAGGGGTTTTCCCCCTTGCTCCCTTAATCAATACACACGCCCCTAAGGGTCTTTAAATAGATAAATGTTTGCTGGATACAAGTCTAAACCTAAAGAGGAGAAGCATGTGAAGTCAACAAGGGAATGAGCCTAAATTCAAAATACTTGGCCTACAAAGCTCACACGCTTTTGGACAGGCTGTCCCTTGCTGTCTTTGTGGACTGAGTGTGTGGACAGCTTCTTCCTTGGAGAGTATATGGCTGAGATTGAGCCAGGGCGTGGACAGGCTGTAAAGGTAACTTCCCAGCAGCTTCCTTGGCTCTTCCTTAGAGGAATAAGCCTTTGGCATCTCCCCAAGATAAGACCAACTCGCCATATTATCTTTAGACCTTATCCACTTCTTCTTGGTTGATTCCGGGAAGGTTCTTGTACGGCCTGGTCGATGTACGGACCACCCGTCCGTACACATCCGTACAAGTCAACCCTATTTTTGCACATTGCCGATTTTCTTCTTAGGTCGAACCATAAAGTGTTTTGGGTCGCCCATGTCCGTACGGTCCGTACAGTCCGTACGGCCGTCCGCACATGTCGCCCTAACTTTGCATATCTGTCCCAAATGCTCCCAAACTCTCCCAAACTTCTCCAATGCCTTCTCCCTTCAATATAAACTCTTCTTATACCTTGTTCCAGCATTGCATAAGCTTCAGGATGCTCCTTAAGTCTTTCTAGACCTTCTATTCATGTATGCAAGCAGATTCAGAACATGCTATCTAATATCATGTCAAGCAACATTTAGAACTGGAGTAAGCACTTTAAACACTCAACCATTCAAAACGAGTCATCTAAACATCCTGGGATAGATTCTAAACATTCATATCTAGCAATCTTAACACATCCTCAGGTCTTAAACACATCACACAACACATTCAGTTCATAAAGGATCAAGCTTTATAACAAGGGACAGTAGGTTCTTACAAACAAGGAACTAGTGTTAGTTCCTTGAACACCTTTGATTCATGGCAAGATCAGGGGCTATTGGTTGCGCCTCCAACACCTCCTGAGATTTTAAGAGATTAAGAAGAGAGTATGCGAATCTAAGAGATAAAGAGTGAAAGAGAGTGAGAGATTAAGGAGAAGAACGCTTGATGTTCATGATGAAAAAGAGACAAGAGAGAGTAACTCGGAAAAAAGAAAATGTATTGCTTGATTCATTAATCTGAGAGGAGTTACAAATATATAGAGAGTAAAGTAGGTTTACAATGGATACAAAGGGAAAGGTCATAAGGGAAGAGACGTGGCTGGTCAAGGAGTGGCGCGCCTGGTTTAAACTTGTGGCTGTTGGTGCGAGATGCTTTTGGCATCTTGACCAGATGCCTTCTCCTTTCCAGCTCTGGACAGGCTGTCTTGGTCAAGATTATCTCCTCATCCGCGAGCCTTTTTCTTACTGAGTAACCATCAAAATTAACCTTCTTCTTTTTACCCATCCAGGTTACCTTATCTTCCTTCTGCCTTGTGACTCACTCAGCCATGGATGTACGGACCTTGAGTTGTACGGACATGGGCCAACCGTACAACTTGACCCTATTTTTGCACAAGACCAAAATATGTTTTGGTCGAGTTTAGAGTGGTTTGGGACGAGTGGTTCATACGGTTGACCGTACAGTCTGTACGGTCCGTACAGTCTGTACACTCACCCTAACTTTGCACAATCTTTCCCTTGATCTCAAACTCCATTTTAAACCCCTTGAACCTCCTCTCTTTATTACCTCAGATCAACACTCCCCCTCAAGCTTGACCATGTGGAACAAGTCAAGCTTGGAATGCTATGAGATCCCCCTCATTAAATACCTCACCAAAGAGAAAACCCTTTGTGGGATAAAACCCTTTGATGAGGGAAAAAGAGTGGAGACCCCATAGCGAGGGGATTAGTTGTCTGGTGTGAGGTCAACGAGTCCTAATCTGGTAAGAATAGACTCAATAACCATTTTACTTGCTGCCTTGGTAAAGACATCCGCCAACTGGTCCTCACTCCTTGTATAGCATGGCAAGATCTCTCCAAGACCAATCATTTGTCTCACTTTGTGGGAGTCCACCTCAATGTGCTTGGTCCTCTCATGGAACACTGAGTTTGTTGCAATATGGATAACCGCCTGGTTGTCACAATGCATACTCATTGGTGTGGCTTGTTCAACTCCTAGATGCTTCAATATCCCTTTGATCCACACCAATTCGTTTTGTCAGCTTCAACATGGCTCTATACTCAGCTTCAGCACTTGAACAAGAGACCACCTTCTGCTTCTTGCTCTTCCAAGTAACCAGGTTCCCTCCAATGAAGGTGCAATAGCCTATAGTGGACTTTCTGTCAGCTCGATCTCCTGCCCAATCTGCATCACAATAACCCACCACCTCAGTGCTCCTATTGCACCCCATCCAAATCCCTTGGCCTGATGATCCGTCAGGTAACTGAGGATCCGGTCCACCATCCTCCAGTGATGTTCCCTTGGTTCTTGCATGTGTTGGCTTACCTGGTTCACAGCAAAACAGATATCAGGACGAGTAATAGTCAGATAGATTAGCTTACCAACCATCCTCCTATAGAGTTTAGGATCTTCAAAGTGTTGGCTGTTCTCAATCTCCCTTTCACGTGGAACTTTATACCCATCCTCCAGTGGAATTTTAGCCGTCTTTCCACCAAGTTTACCTGCATCTTTCAAAAGATCAAGTGTATATTTCCTTTGGGACGTGAATAGACCTTCCTTGGCTCCACATATCTCAATACCAAGGAAGTATTTCATCTCCCCTAGGTCTTTAACTTCAAACACAGATTTCAAGTAATCTTTTGTCTCTTGAATACCTTCCTTGTCACTTCCAGTTTGTTAGAATAAGTGGTTTTAGTATCTGGTTTAGTGAAGGAGATGAAGAACTACAGAGAGAGAGGAGAGAATTCGAGAGAGAATAAGGAGAAAGAGAGAGAGCTGAAAGAATAGATTAATGAGGAATTAGTTTCCTTGCTTTGTTTGGTAAAAATACAAACATATAAGTAAGCTTAATCTGGACACACCAGGACAAGAAGAATAATAAACAAATACTCCAGAAGAAGACAGAATGGTGCAGCTCGCCAGGGATGGATAGTGACCTGACCTAAACGGTCCCAAGGATTCAAATCCTTAACTCAGCATGTGACTTCTACCTCCCTTCTGGTTCCTCAACGTCCCTAAAGGTTTAGGCGAGTCTGGTTAGCTTCTTCTGGTTAAGTTAACTTAGTTACTGATCCTCTCATCTCTTTGTATTTCCTTGCACGCCAAGTTAGGTCTTGTACGGACAACCTTGCACTTCAAGTTAGGTTGTACGGCCAGCCTTGTAATACAAGTTACCCCCATTTGCTTCATTCTTCTTCTGATTGTATTGTCATTCATCTCTTCATGCCTTCATGTCAATACAGTTATGATGATATCATCAACATAAACTAGAAGGACAATGATGCATGATGGTGTGGTAAGGGTGAAGAGAGTGTGATCCAGTTGTGACTTCTTGAACCCTCGTCCATTTAGTGTAGTGCTCAACTTGTTTTACTAAGCTCTAGGCGACTGCTTCAAGCCATATATAGCCTTCTTCAATCTCAGCACATTCCCTGGCTTTATAAGACCATCAATACCTGGTGGGAGTTTCATATACACTTCATCCTCAAGTTCCCCCTGAAGAAATGCATTCTTCACGTCCATCTGCCATAAGCCCCATTCCAAGTTGGTTGCCACGGATAAGACAATCCGGATAGTGTGAAGCTTGGCAACTGGAGCAGAAGTGTCCAGGTAATCCTCTCCATAGGTTTGACTGAAACCTCTAGCCACCAGTCTTGTTTTCTTCCTCTCTATCTTTCCATTCGGAATGAACTTGATGGTGAATATCCACCTACTTGTTACAGCCTTCTTCCCTTTAGGTAGCTCACTTTCATAGCATGTCTCATTCCTTATCATGGCCTTAGCTTCATCAGCCACTGAGTCTCTCCATTCCTTATCCTCCATGGCTTCCTCATATGATCTTGGAACTTGAATATCATTCAAACTTGTAATGAACGCATAGTGTTCCTTTGGAAACTCAGCAAACGAGCACACCACACGAGACTAGTTGCAAGAGGATTCACCCAGACCTATGGAGAAGACTATGTGGACACATTTGCACCAGTAGCCAAACTTCATACAATCCGGATCATCCTCTCTATAGCAACCAACTTGGAATGGGAATTGTGGCAAATGGATGTCAAAAATGCTTTCCTACAAGGAGAGTTAGAAGATGAGGTTTACATGCACCCACCTCCTGGTCTTGAGAGGCTGGTTAAACCTGGAAATCTCCTCAGACTCAAGAAGGCAATCTATGGACTGAAGCAATCCCCAAGGGCATGGTACCACAAGCTAAGCACCACCTTGAATGGAAGAGGCTTTAGGAAATCAAAGGCTGATCACACCTTGTTCACACTCCCCAGCCCAAAAGGAATTGTGGTCATCTTGGTCTATGTAGATGATATAATTGTCACAGGCAGTGACCAAGAAGGTATCAAAGAAACCAAGGTATTTCTTAAATCTGTATTTTATATTAAAGATTTATGTGAACTCAAGTACTTCCTTGGGATTGAAGTATGCCGCTCTAAAGAGGGGCTCTTCTTGTCTCATGGGAAGTACACACTTGATCTTTTAACTGAGGTAGGGAACCTTGGAGGAAGACAAGACAAAACACCATTTCAAGAGGGCTACAAAGTACTTAGAGAGGGGGACTTTGAAGACAAGCAGTATGGTGATGTGAAGCAGTATAGAAGGATGGTTGGGAAGCTCATCTACCTAACCATCACCAGGAAAGATATATGCTTTGTTGTGAACCAGGTTAGCCAGCACATGCAGGCGCCTAAGGTCCATCATTGGAATATGGTGGAAAGGATCATGAGATACCTGAGGGAGGCGCCTGGTCACGGAGTTTGGATGTCTTGCAATGGAAGCACAGAGATTGTAGGTTACTGTGACGCTGATTGGGCAGGAGACAGAACTGATAGGAAATCAACAAATGGATATTGCACCTTCATTGGAGGTAACTTGGTAACTTGGAAGAGCAAGAAGCAGAAGATTGTGTCATGTTCCAGTGCTGAAGCAGAATATAGGGCAATGAGAAGCTCACCAGAGAGCTGATCTGGATCAGAAATCTCCTAAGGGACTTGGGTATAGAGGCTACAACTCCAATCACCATGCACTGTGACTACCAGGCAGCTATTCAAATGACATCCAACAGTGTGTTCCATGAAACGACTAAACACATTGAGGTAGATTGCCATAAGGTCAGGCAAGCTGTGAAGCAAGAAATCATCTTGCCATGTTACACGAGAAATGAAGATCAGTTGGCAGATATCTTCACCAAGGCAGCTAGCACCAAGGTCTGTGAGTTCATCCATTCAAAACTGGGACTCATAGACCTCACCTCTCATTAACTCTCCTTGCATGGAGACCTCTACTCTTTCCTTGATGTGTTTTTCTCCCACTGGGTTTTACACATTAAGGTTTTAATGAGGGAGGTTCTTCATGCTTCCTTGACCAGTCCCTATGGTCAAGCTTGCGGGGGAGTATTGAGATGAAGAACAAAAGAGAGGAAACGGATGAAGAAGAAATAATCTGGACAATAAAAACAGTTTCTGTCCGTACAGACCTAACGAGTGTTATCTATGATGTAGCCTGGATTGTAAGGCAAGGCACAAGTCTAAGGTCGCCTAACTTAACCTCAAGAAGCTTCAGAAGACCATTGGGGTTGAGTTAAGCAGCTACTATGGTTAAGTTTGAATTCAAATCCAGATCTACTGCAAAAAGAGCTGTTGGGTCAGAATACAGTCTTTGGACCAGTGTGTTGTTGTTTTCCTCTCTCTTTCTTCTCTGTCTTTAAATATGTTGTAAGCTGCAAGGAAACTGATAAGGAGAAAATACTCCTCATTTTCTGACTCTCTCTCTCTCTCTCTCCCAATTACAAACATACTTCTCCACTCTCTCTCTTGTCTCAACAGATTCATCTTTCTTTTTACTCTCTGTTCTAGGTGTTCTTCACCTCCATACTCTCAAATCTACTTATTCTTACAGTTTTCTCTAGATAATCAGGGAGCAGTCCACACATCTGAATGCACAAGATCAAAACACTTTTCATAAAGAGTAGTTGATTTCTGAAAAACTGCCTTACAATGTTTACCCAATATACATACTTCACATTCATTATTCTTATACATGACACCTGGTAACATTAAACTTAGAGCTCTAACATGAGGGTGACCTACTCTAGCATGCCATAATACATCATTATTCATCACAGAAGTGGAACTAAACGAGTACTTAAAATCAGAACTAGGGGCAGTGTCTTCAAGCATGTAAAGGTCTCCTTTGGTTACTCCCCTTCCGATCAACTTATGGCTCTTAATATCCTGAAACTCAACATCACCAGGACTGAATATGACCTTGCAATTTAAATCAGTAGTGCACTTTTTAATAGATAAGAGATTGGATGTGAACTCAGGCATATAAAAAGCTTTAGATTCCTTGTCAAATAATCTTAACTTTCCAATTCCTTTTATTGCTATCCTATCACCATTAGCAATCATCACATGACCATGAGCAGGTTCTATGTTCTTTATAAGATTATCATCACTAATCATGTGGTGAGAAGCTCCTGAATCAACAATCAGAGGTTTACTAGTGTTATGAGCATGGTAGGAACTAGGCAAGTCAAGTTTATACTCTAAATGATCAAGGTTCTTAGGCAAGATAGATGCAGCAGTATGAGTTTCATTTCCATTTTTCAAGGGATCAGAGATACTAGATAAGCTATAAGCAGCATAGGAGTACCCTAGAGGGTTACAAGATACATTACCATTCTCCTTGAGACTTTTGATGAGGGCATCAATGTCTGAACTCGTGATCAGCTCGTGCTCCATGCTCTTCGAGGGTGTGTGTTGAGATGCTAAGGCCTTTCCTTCCCCTTCTCGTGTGACTGGACCAGCTCCGGATGAACCAGCTTCACTTGCATCTGTTGAGAGGTGAGCTCTTGCATCTCGCTCCTTCATAAACTTTGCCGGCTTAAGATGGGGGTGAAGTATCAAACACTGGCTCCTCTTGTGACCCGGCTTCTTGCAGTGATCACAGTTGCGTCAAAACCTCCTTTCCTCACCATCTCTCCTTTCATCAGGCCTGTACATAGCTATGTTCGCTTGGAAAGCCTCAGATTTGTTGGCCAGAGACAGTTCCCCCTTACCACCAAACAATCCTAGGTACCCTTCCTCCTTCTGGATTTGAGCACAAACTTCCTCCAAAGTTGGAAGCTTTGTGGACCTCAGTATGTGCTTGATCAAATCGTTAAAGGCCGGATTCAGAGTCAACATTAACCCAAACACCTGATCTTGCTCACGCCTCTCCATCAGGATGCCTTGATTTGTTGTGTTTGGCCTAAGCATCTCTAGTTCAGACCATAAAGCCCGGAACTTGCCCAATTGCTTAGTAAACTCAACATCTTCTTGAGCAAGAGTGTTGATAGCCCTCTTTAGCTCAAACACCCGGCTTAGATTGGAGGTGTTCCCATAAATCTTCTGGAGAGTATCCCACATGTCCTTTGGAGTCTCACAGTAGTTGTATGCCTCCAGGATGGGTGGATCTAGAGACCCTTGAATCATGGTCTGCACCATCATGTCGTCTTGGATCCACTTTTGTTGAGCAGCTAAAACGAGCTCCTTTGCACCTTCTTCCTCACTAGCAACTGGTTTTGGAGCTTCATATGTGATGTGACTCCATAAACCCTTGCTTCCAACTGCAGTCTTCACCAGCCGACACCACAACTGGTAGTTCCCACCACCTTTAAGAGTAACCGGAACAGCTAACATCACTTTGCTTCCTTCCATCTCCTAAACAACCTTCAATAACCCAAAAAGCTTGAACCTTTGAACACGAGATGAAGCTGAAGTATTGTAGATCTAAACACCAGTATATAAGTAACCTGGCCCTGATACCATGAGATTTTAAGTGATTAAGAAGAGAGTATGCAAATCTAAGATATAAAGAGTGAAAGAGAGTGAGAAATTAAGAAGAAAAATGCTTGATGTTCATGATGAACAAGAGAGAATAACTCGGAAAAGAGAAAATGTATTGCTTGATTCATTAATCTGAGAGGAGTTACAAATATATAGAGAGTAAAGTAGGTTTACAATGGATACAAAGGGAAAGGTCATAAGGGAAGAGACGTGGCTGGTCAACGAGAGTGGCGCGCCTGGTTTTAACTTGTGGCTGTGGGTGCGAGATGCTTTTGGCATCTTGATCAGATGCCTTCTCCTTTCCAGCTCTAGGTCAAGCTTATCTCCTCATCCGCGAGCCTCTTTCTTACTGAGTAACCATCAAGGTTAACCTTCTTCCTTTTACCCAGCCAGGTTACCTTATCTTCGTTCTGCCTTGTGACTCAAGTCTCAGCCATGGATGTACGGACCTTATCTTCATTCTGCCTACTCTCCTTATTACCTCAGATTAACACCTCCTTCCACCATGGACCTTACCTTGGACTCTCTTTGCTTAAAGTCCCCACCTTTCTTCATACTTTGGTCGCGCCCACCAGTAACAAGGTGAAAACTTTCACCTTTCTTCCTCGTCTTTGAATAAGAACTCGCCTAGACTTGATTTGATGAAGAGGATAGCTAATCCACTCCATAACTCCTGGATCTGAGCCTTCCCTTCTTCTGGACGGTATGAGAAAGCATGAGTCTTCAGGAACAGCTTATGGGCTTTCCGGATGAACACCATCTTGTAGAGGTTAAACATGGTGGAAAGGAAGCTTCTTTCTGGGTTTTGATGGCATGAGAGAAAGCCTTGATCTTTGCGGAAGCTAGACACCAAGTTCTGATGAACCAGGCTCTGATACAATGTTGGATTTTCACCTGAGTAGATAGATCTGGGTTTGTGTGTGATGAACAGGCCTTGAAGGCAAGGATGAACACGAAATTATGAAGAGAAAGGGTTCTGGTTTACTTGTGTGAACTTGAATCAGAATCAGAGATTATGAGAGACGAAGAGAGATTAAAAGACTAAGAAAGGGGAAGACTTGAGAGGTATTCGATCCAAGAACACTACAAGCTTTATTAGAAGTGGAGAGGGGTTTTCCCCCTTACTCCCTTAATCAATACACACGCCCCTAAGGGTCTTTTAATAGATAAATAGTTGTTGGATACAAGTCTAAACCTAAAGAGGAGAGGCATGTGAAGTCAACAAGGGAAGGAGCCTAAATTCAAAATACTTGGCCTACAAAGCTCACACGCTTTTGGACAGGCTGTCCCTTGCTGTCTTTGTGGACTGAGTGTGTGGACAGCTTCTTCCTTGGAGAGTATATGGCTGAGATTGAGCCAGGGCGTGGACAGGCTGTAAAGGTAACTTCCCAGCAGCTTCCTTGGCTCTTCCTTGATGGAATATGCCTTTGGCATCTCCCAAAGATAAGACCAACTCGCCATAATATCTTTAGACCTTATCCACTTCTTCTTGGTTGATTCCGGGAAGGTTCTTGAACGGCCTGGTCGATGTACGGACCACCCGTCCGTACACATCCGTACAAGTGAACCCTATTTTTGCACATTGGCAATTTTCCTTCTTAGGTCGAACCATAAAGTGTTTTGGGTCGTCCATGTCCGTACGGTCCGTACAGTCCGTACGGTCCGTACAGTCCGTACGGTCGTCCGTACATGTCTCCCTAACTTTGCACATCTGTCCCAAATGCTCCCAAACTCTCCCAAACTTCTCCAATCCCTTCTCCCTTCAATATAAACTCTTCTTAGACCTTGTTTCAGCATTGCATAAGCTTCAGGATGCTCCTTAAGTCTTTCCAGACCTTCTTAGGAGTTTAACCCGAACTTTGCACATAACCTTAGTGACATTTCATCACTTTAGGTTAATACTCCCCCTCAAGCTTGACTCTATAGATCCTGAGTCAAGCTTGGAACCCTGAAGTCACTCCTCATTAAAAACCTTATGAGAGAAAACCCTCCGTAGGGATAGAACCTTGATAAGGAAAAGAGTAAGCTCCTTCAAGGCCTAGGGATTGGCTATTGATTTCTTTGTGTCTCAACCAGTGTGGTGGACACAAAGAACTCTGGATCATGGCCCTCACTGTGGTGCATGTCTGGACCGACTCTCATTACACACCACTAACTCTTCTTGAGCTCATCTGGCTCATCTCACACTGATCTTGGTCTCTCCCCCTTTCACCCAACCTCTTGTTGGGTTAAGTGCTTGGATGACCAGATACAACTCCATCTTCATACACAGCCTTGGTTGTTTCTTCTTCTTGAATAACCACCAAGGACGCCATCTTCACAGATCATTGAAGCTTCTCAATACTCCCCCTTAAGCTTGACCATGTGGAACAAGTCAAGCTTTAAAGGATTGCTTCATGATCTTTCTTACTGAGTAACCATCAAGGTTAACCTTCTTCCTTTTACCCAGCCAGGTTACCTTATCTTCCTTCTGCCTAGTGACTCAAGTCTCAGCCATGGATGTACGGACCTTGAGTTGTACGGACATGGCCATCCGTACAACTTGACCCTATTTTTGCACAAGACGAAAAATGGTTTGGTCGAGTTTAAAGTGGTTTGGGTCGAGTGGTCTGTACGGTCGGCCGTACAGTCCGTACCGTCTGTACACTCACCCTAACTTTGCACAATCTTTCCCGTGATCTCAAACTCCATTTTAAACCCCTTGAACCTCCTCTCTTTATTCCTCCATGGACCTTCCCTTGGACTCTCCATGCTTAATGTCCCCACCTTTCTTCATACTTTGGTCGCCCCCACCAGTAACAAGGTGAAAGCTTTCACCTTTCTTCCTGGTCTTTGAATAAGAACTTGCCTAGACATGATTTGATGAAGAGGGTAGCTAATTCACTCCATAACTCCCGGATCTGAGGCCTCCGCTTCTTCTAGACGGTATGAGAAAGCATGAGTCTTCAAGAACAGCTTTTGGGCTTTTCGTATGAACACCATCTTTAGAGGTTAACAGGCTGGAAAGGAAGCTTCTTTCTGGGTTTTGATGGCAGGAGAGAAAGCCTTGATCTTTGCGGAAGCTAGACACCAAGTTCTGATGAACCAGGCTCTGATACCATGTTGGATTTTCACCAGAGTAGATAGATATGGGTTTGTGTGTTATGAACAAGCCTTGAAGGCAAGGATGAACACGAAATGATGAAGAGAAAGGGTTCTGGTTTACTTATGTGAACTTGAATCAGAATCAGAGATTATGAGAGACTAAAAGAGATTAAAAGACTAAGAAAGGGTAAGACTTGAGAGGGATTTGATCCAAGAACACTACAAGCTTTATTAGAAGTGGAGAGGGGTTTTCCTCCTTACTCCCTTAATCAATACACACGCCCCTAAGGGTCTTTAAATAGATAAATGGTTGCCGGATACAAGTCTAAACATAAAGAGGAGAAGCAAGTGAAGTCAACAAGGGAAGGAGCCTAAATTCAAAATACTTGGCCTACAAAGCTCACACGCTTTTGGACAGGCTGTCCCTTGCTGTCTTTGTGGACTGAGTGTGTGGACAGCTTCTTCCTTGGAGAGTATATGGCTGAGATTGAGCCAGGGCGTGGACAGGCTGTAAAGGTAACTTTCTTCATGGAATATGCCTTTGACATCTCCCCAAGATAAGACCAACTCGCCATAATATCTTTAGACCTTATCCACTTCTTCTTGGTTGATTCCGGGAAGGTTCTTGTACGGCCTGCTCGATGTACGGACCACCTGTCTGTACACATCCGTACAAGTCAACACTATTTTTGCACATTGCCCATTTTCCTTCTTAGGTCGAACCATAAAGTGTTTTGGGTCGCCCATGTCCGTACGGTCCGTACAGTCCGTACGGCCGTCCGTACATGTCGGCCTAACTTTGCACATCTGTCCCAAATGCTCCCAAACTCTCCCAAACTTCTCCAATGCCTTCTACCTTCAATATAAACTCTTCTTAGACCTTGTTCCAGCATTGCATGAGCTTCAGGATGCTCCTTATGTCTTTCCAGACCTTCTTAGGAGTTTAACCTGAACATTGCACATAACCTTAGTGACATTTCATCACTTCAGGTTAATACTCCCCCTCAAGCTTGACTCTATAGATCCTGAGTCAAGATTGGAACCCTGAAGTCACTCCTCATTAAAAACCTTATGTGAGAAAACCCTTCTTAGGGATAAAACCCTCATAAGGAAAAGAGTAAGCTCCTTTAAGGCCTAGGGATTGGCCATTGAGTTCTTTGTGTCTCAACCAGTGTGGTGGACACAAAGGACTCTGGATCATGGCCCTCACTGTGGTGCAAGTCTGGACCGACTCTCATTGCACACCACTAACTCTTTTTGAGCTCATCTAGCTAATATCATACTGATCTTGGTCTCTCCCCCTTTCACCCAACCTCTTGTTGGGTTAAGTGGTCGGATGACCAGATACAACTCCATCTTCATACTCAGCCTTGGTTGTTTCTTCTTCTTGAACAACCACCAAGGACCCCATCTTCACAGATCATTGAAGCTTCTCAATACTCCCCCTCAAGCTTGACCATGTGGAACAAGTCAAGCTTGGAAGGCTTGCTTCATGATCTTGGACAACACACTACTGCCCACTCCTTTCTGATCTCGCCACCTTGAATGGAATGCTGGAAGATATCTCAGCTAAATCTTCAACCACCTCACTTCAGAAGCCGCATTGTAGAGACACCTTCTTCTTCACAAAGCCAAGAGTGCTCTGACCACTCTCTTGTCTAGACTCGCCAATGTCTAAACCCGGATGGCTCCATCTTCTATTCATGGTGCAATGGTGAGGAGGAACCAGGTCTTGAAATTAGATCATCAGGTAGCTCACTCAAGTCCCCACCACAAGCTTGAATTGAGTCTAGGTTCAAGCTTGAAAGTGAGCCCGAATGAGCATCCAAACCAGGAGCACACCACCCTAACAGCTGCGCTTAAATCACTGGTCCACCTCCATGTCTTCAGCTCCAAGTACCCTCAGGTCACCGGCCTCCTCAAGCTTCAGTAGTGACCTCCTTCTTCTTGTGTGCCTTGAACCAGGAGCTCAACAACCTTCATGGCCTGCTTATAACCGGCTACTACACCAAGAACCTTCCTATTGTTCCACACAATGGACCAAGTCTTCCTCTTGTTCCGGATTGATGCTGAACAAGTGACACTCTTTGTGCATCCTGAAACAACACTCAAACTCCAAACAAGATAAGACACATTTGCATTGGGATCAAACCTTGACTAATCATCAAGTTTGATCACCAATGTCACAAGCTTTGCACTTAGAAAGCATATCATTATCATTGAGATCCATCTAATGCAAGCTTACCACTCTCTAAATGCTATCATAAAGCACTTAGGCAACCATTCCCTAACTTAAATGACCCTTAGACATCAGTCTAGGTGTCTCAACTTTAAGGCAGCCCCAATGACAAGAGTATGCAACAGCCTTAACATGTTTACTTCATGAATGCAATCCGGATTAGATACAACTATCTATCATCCTAGGAAGACATTCATTAGAACAGAGACTAAGCATCAATGACATTTCCAAACACCAGACCCAAGAGCTTTACTTTAATCAGTTTATATTCATGTATGCAAGCAGATTCAGAACATGCTATCTAATATCATGTCAAGCAACATTTAGAACTGGAGTAAGCACTTTAAACACTCAACCATTCAAAACGAGTCATCTAAACATACTGGGATAGATTCTAAACATTCATATCTAGCAATCTTAACACATCCTCAGGTCTTAAACACATCACACAACACATTCAGTTCATAAAGGATCAAGCTTTATAACAAGGGACAGTAGGTTCTTACAAACAAGGAACTAGTGTTAGTTCCTTGAACACCTTTGATTCATGGCAAGATCAGGGGCTATTGGTTGTGCCTCCAACACCTTCTAAGATTTTAAAGATTAAGAAGAGAGTATGCGAATCCAAGAATAAAGAGTGAAAGAGAGTGAGAGGTTAAGGAGAAGAATGTTTGATGTTCATGATTAACAAGAGAGAAGAGAGAGTAACTTGGAAAAGAGAAAATGTATTGCTTGAATCATTAATCTGAGAGGAGTTACAAATATATAGAGTGTAAAGTAGGTTTACAACGGATATAAAGGGAAAGGTCATAAGGGAAGAGACGTGGCTGGTCAAGGAGAGTGGCGCACCTGGTTTGAACTTGTGGCTGTGGGTGCGAGATGCTTTTGGCATCTTGACCAGATGCGTTCTCCTTTCCAGCTCTGGACAGGCTGTCTTGGTCAAGCTTATCTCCTCATCCGCGAGCCTCTTTCTTACTGAGTAACCATCAAGGTTAACCTTCTTCCTTTTACCAAGACAGGTTACCTTATCTTCCTTCTGCCTTGTGACTCAAGTCTCAGCCATGGATGTAAGGACCTTGAATTGTACGGACATGGGCCATCCGTACAACTTGACCCTATTTTTGCACAAGACCAAAAAAATTTTGGTCGAGTTTAAATTGGTTTGGGTCGAGTGGTCCGTATGGTCGGCCGTACAATCCGTACAGTCCGTATCGTCCGTACACTCACCCTAACTTTGCACAATCTTTCCCTTGATCTCAAACTCCATTTTAAACCCCTTGAACCTCCTCTCTTTATTACCTCAGATCAACACCTCCTTCCTCCATGGACCTTCCCTTGGACTCTCCATGCTTAAAGTCCCCACCTTTCTTCATACTTTGGGTGCACCCACCAGTAACAAGGTGAAAGCTTTCACCTTTCTTCCTGGTCTTTGAATAAGAACTCGCTCAGACTTGATTTGATGAAGAGGGTAGCTAATCCACTCCATAACTCCTGGATCTGAGGCATTCCCTTCTTCTGGACGGTATGAGAAAGCATGAGTCTTCAACAACAGCTTCTGGGCTTTCTGGATGAACACCATCTTGTAGAGGTCGAACAGGCTGGAAAGGAAGCTTCTTTCTGGGTTTTGATGGCTTGAGAGAAAGCCTTGATCTTTGCGGAAGCTAGACACCAAGTTCTGATGAACCAGGCTCTGATAGCATGTTGGATTTTCACCAGAGTAGATAGATTTGGGTTTGTGTGTGATGAACAAGCCTTGAAGGCAAGGATGAACACAAAATGATGAAGAGAAAGGGTTGTGGTTTACTTCTGTGAACTTGAATCAGAATCAGAGATTATGAGAGACTAAGAGAGATTAAAAGACTAAGAAAGGGGAAGACTTGAGAGGGATTTGATCCAAGAACACTACAAGCTTTATTAGAAGTGGAGAGGGGTTTTCCCCCTTACTCCCTTAATCAATACACACGCCCCTAAGGGTCTTTAAATAGATAAATGGTTGCTGGATACAAGTCTAAACCTAAAGAGGAGAAGCATGTGAAGTCAACAAGGGAAGGAGCCTAAATTCAGAATACTTGGCCTACAAAGCTCACACGCTTTTGGACAGGCTGTCCCTTGCTGTCTTTGTGGACTGAGTGTGTGGACAACTTCTTCCTTGGAGAGTATATGGCTGAGATTGAGCCAGGGCGTGGACAGGCTGTAAAGGTAACTTCGCAGCAGCTTCCTTGGCTCTTCCTTGATAGAATATGCCTTTGGCATCTCCCCAAGATAATGTTGAAATGAAGAGGGAGTGACCAAAGAAAGCAAGCCATTAATGATTGAAGGCAAGTAGAAGAAAAGATGATTCAGAGACTTGAAATTGAAGTTGGTCCGTTCAGACTTGATCCATTGGACAAACTGTTTTGATCCATTGGTTTCATTGTTGTCTAAGCCACCGAAAACACTTGTTCATGTGTTATTCTGATGGTTCTTTATTTGAAGTCCTGGAAAACATCAGTTCATGAGTTATTCCAGTGGCTATGATCAGTGGATAAATTAATTGTCGAATGATCCATTGTGTTTCAGCTACTAAAGCACCAACTCATGATGAGTATTGGATGCTCCTGGCTGTTAATGCTTCCGCAAAACCCAAGAAAAGAGAGCAAAACTCTGTCCATTAGAACTCTTGAGCAAATGTCTATTTTCTATTTTCTATTCTCTATTCTCTATTCTCTCTATTCTCTGATTCTTCAGGTTACTTATTCTCCATCATTCTCCCATTCTCTGGCTACTAATACTCTGGTTACATCATTCTCTACTCTCTACTTATTCTCTGGTTACTTAAATCTCTATTCTCACAATCTTGTTTAGAATCTTCCTAAGGTTGTTAAATTGTCTTGAAGTTAAGTTGTCTTGAAAGAATAGTCTTGCTTCTGTCCTTAGAAGAATTGATTATGTTGTTGCCTGAATGCTTAGTCTTGTTGATTAGGATTCAGAGAGTGTTGCTAGGATAGAATCATGAAGATATTTGTCCATTGCTTGCCGTACTTGTTCTAAATGTGTTTTAAAGATCAGACTTGGTGAAAACCCATGTTCTGGTCTCCTTTTTGTCTACTAATGCTTGTCCTAATGTTTGTTGACAGGCTGCCCATGTTGATCAGAGCCTACACATGATGTATATTCCTGACCATGGAGATTGCCCACAGCCCATCAACACTTTGGACACTGATTGTGTCCATTAACTCCAAAGATGTTTGAGAGGATGAATGGAGCAGTGGAGATATTGCTCATAAGTGACTTACCTGATACCAAGAGGGTGGACAGGAAGTACACTCAAGAGAAAAGGCCACAATTCAAGCCAAGAGGACTGTGGTCTCAAGGCATTGGTGATCATCACTGGCTCTCATCTTCCAAGCTTGACCACATACTCTCATTATTAGGTCAAGCTTGAAGAGGGGTGTTAATATGAGAAGCCAATGTCCATCTTCTTATGCAAGGGAAGTATATAAAACTATACTTATTCTTGTTTGAATAGGTTTGCCCCTTGAGAATTGATGCAAGTGTGTGTGCATTGTTTGAATCAGGTAATTGGAGCTCATGAGAAGATTCTGGCCGTGGGTCAAACCCTCTGATGATGGCAGGATGTCAGAAGAAAGGGGGAGACAAAGAACCAGCCACATGGAGAGTTCCAAGCAGTTTTTATTTTGAAGCAAGGAAGGCATTGGTGCATCCTTGCCATTTAAGTAAAGGCCATGATCCGGGGTTTATGAGTCCCTAAACTTGATCATAAGACTCATAAACCCACTGACCAATCCCTAGGCTGAGGGTGGTTGCACTCTTTTTCCCAAAGTATGGTTTTATCCCAAGGGGTTTTCCATACTTAGGTTTTTAATGAGGCAAGTACTCTCAGTTCCAAGCTTGCCCAAGGATCTCCTATGGTCAAGCTTGAGGGGGAGTGTTGAAATGAAGAGGGAGGGACCAAAGAAAGAAAGCCATTAATGATTGAAGGCAAGTAGAAGAAAAGATGATCCAGAGACTTGAAATTGAAGTTGGCCCGTTCAGACTTGATCCACAAGTAACTAAGCTCACCTAACCTACCTTGCAAGGAAAGAAAGAAGTGGGAAGGCTTAAAGGACGTTGCTAAGCTCCAGAAAACATAGGATACTCAGTTTGAATTCAAAAGGAAGGATCTGGTTTGAATTTAGCAAGAAAGATCACATGTGGTGCATAAGGACAAGAACAAACATGTCACTATCAACCTAAGGAGACTGTGCTCTCCTCCTGTCCCTTTCTACTCCTTCTGGACGTGCCTCCCCTTGGCTGTATCCCCTTTGGCTTCTTCTCATCCCTACAGAATTAATTAGTTTATATTTTTTTGTTTTAGTAATTGTTTAATGTTGCTTATTGTCTATTTAAAGGCAGCTTCACCTATTGTAACTCTTACTAGAATCAATAGACAAGTTTCTCTCTCTAATTTAGTGTGCTGTCTCTCCCTTGCTTGTGTCTAAACAGTATTCACAATGTAAGGAGTTAAGTATTATGTTTTAGAGGCTGCCTTAGCCTTTCTCTCTTAAGGCAGCCTAATACTTGTCAAACTCACTCTAAACTCTTCTTTATCTATTGTCTTAAACTCTATCTTACTGATTCTAAATCCCATTCATCTAAGTACACAAACTCTATCTTACTGATTCTAAATCCCATTCATCTAAGTACACAAACTCTAAGTGTACACGGCCTGGTTGATGTACGGACCACCCGTCTGTACACATCCGTACAAGTCAGCCCTATTTTTGCACATTGCCCATTTTCCTTCTTAGGTCAAACCATAAAGTGTTTTGGGTCGCCCATGTCCGTACGGTCCGTACAGTCCGTACGGCCGTCCGTACATGTTGCCCTAACTTTGCACATCTATCCCAAATGCTCCCAAAAATCTCCCAAACTTCTCTATTGCCTTCTCCTTTCAATATAAACTCTTCTTAGACCTTGTTCCAGCATTGCATAAGCTTCAGGATGCTCCTTAAGTCTTTCCAGACCTTCTTAGGAGTTTAACCCGAACTTTGCACATAACCTTAGTGACATTTCATCACTTCAGGTTAATAGACCAGACATCTGTTTTGCTGTGAACCAAGTCAGTCAGAATATGAAAGCACCAAAGATTCATCACTGGAGCTTGGATGAAAGGATTCTGAGGTACCTAAGAGAATCTCCAAGCCAAGGAGTGTGGATGGGATGCAATGGAAGCACTGAGATAGTAGGATATTGTGATGCTGATTAGGCAGGAGATAGGGTTGATAGGAGATCAACTACTGGATATTGTACCTTCATTGGAGGCAATCTGGAAACTTGGAAAAGCAAGAAGCAGAAGGTGGTTTTATGCTCAATTGCTGAGGCAGAGTATAGGGCTATGAAAAAGCTTACAAGCGAGTTGACTTGGATTAAGGGGCTGCTTAAAGACTTGGGAATTGACACTACAACACCAATCACTATGCATTGTGATAACCAGGCTGCAATATGTTAAGTTGAGGTATCTACTTTGTGTTGAATAGAGAGAAGGAGCAAAAGGGAAGGGTTTGAGTCGACCTTGTCCGTACAAGGCCGTACAGGCCGTACAAGCCGTACAAGGTCAACCCAAAATGTTATTAGACCATGTTTTGGTAATCTGCAAAAATAGGGCAGGTTGTACCGACAAGGCTTGGTCCGTACAACAAAAGTTACTGAGGTGAAAAAGGTAAAAGGAGAATACTAACCATGAGAAGAACGAGTGAGTTACTTAGACTGGAAGAGAAGGTTTGGTTCGAGTAACCTTGAAGCTTTAGTCGCCAAGGTTACCATTTTTGGATAAGGCTCGGTCAAGCTTACCAGCCACTGCAAGCTGTAAAGTGAGGAGCATATAGTCAAGATGTCATTGGCATCTAGGCACCAGAGCCACTCTTTTGAACCATGGAACGCGCCTACTCTCCTGACCACATACTTGCCCTCTCTTTGCTTTACGAAACCCTTGTAATCCTCTTTATATATTCCCGACTCTCTCTATGAATAAAGCATACAGTTCTTTCTAAGTTTTCGAGTCTCAAGATGTTCTTCATATCTTTCATAATCTCTCTTCTCGTTTAGTCTAAACCAAGTATTTTCCTTTCTAAATCTGTTCTTAATCTCTTTCTGGTTACATTTCTACTAAGATATCAAAAGATCTTATGGTATCAGAACCAGGTTAAGCACGATCTGGGTTTGTGTTGATCGAGTTGAACGAGATCAAGGTTGAAGCTTTTTGAATATCCAAGGCTGTTCTTTGAAGACCCGGGTAGAAGACTAAAGTTTGAAGCTTGTGTGGTGTAAAAGCTTTAGTCTTTCACGTTCTTACCTTCAAAGACTCAACCTTTCCTCTCGGTTATGGGTTCATCCGTGTTCTAAGGTATAGATCTACTTGTTTCCAAGCTTTTGAAGTCAAGCTGGTTGGAGATGGATCGTGTTTGCATGAAGGTTCCGGTTACTCTCAAGGGGAGTAACTATCAGTTGTGGTCTCGTTTGGTGAAGCCTGCTGTGGGAAGTAAGGGTTTATGGGGTCATATCACATCCGGTGAAGCTCCTAAGCTCATTACTCAAGAAGGTGAAGCTGCAAGTGCCACAAGTGAGGTGGAGAAATGGCAGCAAGAAGACATGATGGTGATGACACTACTTCAAGGATCCCTTGAGACTCCTAACATGGAAGCTTATAGCTACTGTGAAACCGCAAAGGATCTATGGGATACCTTGAAGAAAGTGTATGGGAACATCTTAAACCTGAGCCGAGTGTTTGAGGTGAAGAGAGCAATCAATGGGTTGCTACAAGAGGATATGGAGTTCACTAAGCATCTTGGGAGGTTTCGAGCACTCTCGTCCGAGCTAGAGATGCTGAGACCAAATACGGTTGATGCTGATGAGTTGAATGAGAGGCGTGAGCAAGATAAGGTCTTTGGGCTCCTGCTCACCCTAAATCCAGCCTACAATAGCCTCATCAAGCATATCTTTAGAGCTAAGAAGCTTCCATCTCTGGAAGATGTGTGTGCTCTGATACAAAAGGAACAAGGAACAAGGGGGAACTTACCTTGGCTAACCAAGCTGCTCAAACCGATCAGGCTGAAACTCCAATGGCAAACAAGGCAGCTTTCAACAAGTATGAAGACCGGAGGTTTAATGGTAACTGTGATCACTGCAAGAAGCACGACCACAAGAAGAGTCAGTGCTGGATTCTCCACCCACATCTTAAGCCGGCCAAGTTGATGAAGGAAAGGGAAGCTAGAGCTCACATCTCGGAGGGTTCAACTACTGCCGGCTCAAGCAAGACAACCGATGGTGATAAGAAGGAGGGGAGTGAAGGAAAGTCCCTGGTTTCTTACATAGGAAGCACTAGCAGTAACAATGATCAGGACTACATAGGGAGGTTCGACATTGAAGCTCTCATAAAAATGCTTAAGGAGAATGGTAACACCTTTGGTAACCTTAATAGGTATTCTCTTTGAAAGACTGAATAGAAACAGAGAATAAACGGATAGAAGAGAGTTTATGAGTGACTAGAAGAGATTTGGAGGCTAAAGGTTGAGACTTTCTTAAGAAATCATTTCGAGTATAACAAGGTAAGGTTACTACTTGGACTATCATCTGCCTCACCTTGTGACATTCAACTTCGATATGCTTGGTTCTCTCATGAAACACCGAGTTGGAGGCATTGTGGATTGCTGCTTGGTTGTCACAATGCATGGTCATTGGTGTGGCCTGACCAATCTCCAAGTGCTTCAGTATCCCCTTGATTCATACTAACTCATTAGTCAGCTTCAACATGGCCCTATACTCAGCTTCAGCACTCGAACATGAAACCACTTTCTGCTTCTTGCTCTTCCAAGTGACCAAGTTCACACCAATGAAAGTGCAATAGCCTGTTGTAGACTTCCTATCAGCTCGATCTCCTGCCCAATCAGCATCACAATATCCTACCACCTCAGTGCTCTTGTTGTACCCCATCCACACTCCTTGATCTGGTGAGCCATTCAGGTACATCAGGATCCGGTTATCCATGTTCCAATGATGCTCCTTTGTTCCTTGCATATGTTGACTCACCTGATTCATGGCAAAACATATATCAGGACGTGGGTTGGTCAAATAGATCAACTTACCAACAAGCTTTCTGTAAAGCTTGGCATCTTCAAACGGTTGGCTATCTTCAATCTCCCCCTCACGTGGAATCTTATATCCATCTTCTAAAGGTGTCTTCATTGTCTTTCCACCAACTTTAGCTTCATCTTTCAAGAGATCAAGTGTATATTTCCTTTGGGAAAGGAACAAACCTTCCTTGGATCTACATATCTCAATTTCAAGGAAGTATTTCATTTCCCCCAAATCTTTGATCTCAAAATAGACTTTAAAAAGTCCTTGGTTGATTGAATACCAACCTTGTCACTTCCTGTGATGATGATATCATCAACATACACAATAAGGACTACAATAACTGATGAAGTGGTCAAGGTGAAGAGAGTATGGTCGAATTCTGATCTCTTGAAGCCTTTCCCATTGAGAGTAGTACTTAGCTTGGTGTACGAGGCTCTCGGTGACTGCTATAGACCATATATGGCTTCTTCAGTCTCAGCACATTTCACTCCTTTACCAAATTTTCAAGGCCAGGAGGAGGAAGCATGTACACCTCATCTTCAAGCTCTCCTTGGAGGAAGGCATTCTTCACATCCATTTGCCAAAGACTCCATTCTAAGTTCAGAATAATGGAAAGTACTATCCGAATAGTATGGAGTTTGGCAACTGGGGAAAAGGTATCAATGTAGTCCTCTCCATACGTTTGAGTGAAACCTCTTGCCACTAGGCGAGTCTTGTTCCTATCAATCTTCCCATTTGCAAGATACTTGATAGTAAAGAACCATCTGCTGGTTACAGCCTTCTTGCCTTTTGGAAGTTTACTCTCATACCAAGTATCATTCTTGATTATTGCATCTGCTTCAGCTCCAACTGATTCTCTCCATTCCTTGTCTTGCATAGCTTCTTGATAGGATCTTGGTAACTGAATATCATCCAGGCTTATCATGAAGGCACAATGTTCTTCTGGGTAATGAGAAAGAGAACAAACAGCTTGGGCAGGATGCCCAACTGCTTGTGCATTGTAGTATACCTGGTTGTTAATCCAGTTGGATGGTGGATTCCTCACCTAGTACTTCTCCTCAAGGGTTGAGTTACCTCTGGTTGTGCCTCCTGAACCTCTTCTTCCTCTTCCTGATTCCCATTCCCAACTTCTTCATCCTCTTGATCCGCACCTTGATCATGTTGAGAACTTGAATCTTCCTTATGTTGATCCTCCATACCAGGTTCATTTCCCCCCTCATGGGCGAGGTGAGGTTCCTGATCATTTCCATTAGCAGTGGGGTGACCTTTTTGCTGTTCTTCTCCTCCACATCACGGGTCCTGAGATAAGTTAATCCCAAGCCCTTTAAATATGATTCTTAGGTTGGCTGCCTTATTAGACGCCAAGTCTTTGAGCTCAGCTTGATTCTTTTCATCAAAGAATCCTCTTTCTTCTACAAACTTCACATCCCTTGACACTATCACCCTCCTTGTTTTTGGATCATAACACTTGTATCCCTTCTGATTTGGCGAGTACCCAATACACATCCCTTTTGTGCTCTTGGCTTCCAAGTTGTTCCTTAGCTCTCCTGGTTTATGAACAAAGCAGAGACAACCAAAGACCTGAAGATGATCTAAGGCTGGTCTATGTTTGTTGAACACTTCAAAGGGTGATTGATCTTCAAGGATTTTAGTTGGGGTTCTGTTGATCAGGTAACAAGCAGTAGCCACATCATCATTCCAAAACCTCTTGGGTACATTGGCTTGGAACATCATGGACCTAGCCACTTCCATAAGATGCCGATTCTTCATCTCAGCCACTCCATTCTGTTGAGGGGTGTAAGGGCAACTCGTTTGGTGAAGGATTCCATGTTGAGATAGGTGTTGTTTGAATGCTTGACTCGTGTAATCCCCCCATTATCTGATCTAAAAAAATTCAGCTTAGCATTGAAATGGTTAGTCACATATGTTTGAAAATTTCAAAATTAATCAAGCACCCTATCTTTAGATGGAATCAAGGTTATGCAGGTGTATTTAGACTTCTCATCTATGAATGTGACAAAATACTTATGGTTCTCTCTACATAGGCAAGGGGCAGTCCACACATCTGAATGTATTAAATCAAAGCAATGCTCATAGATAGTAGTAGATTTGTGGAACACGGTTTTACAATACTTGCCGTAAGATACAAGCTTCACAATCATTATTCTCAAACACAACACCTGGAACCATTAAATTTAAAGCCCTAACATGCGGATGACCTAGCCTAGCATGCCACAAAGCATTCTTATTTAAACCAGAAGCAGGAACATAAGTAAATGAGCATCTATGATTAGGTAAAGAAGTAAGCTCTTCAAGCAAGTAAAGGTCTCCTTTTGTAACTCCTTTCCCAATCAACCGACTGCTCTCAATATCCTGAAACTTTACATCATTAGGGCTGAAGATAACATTGCATTGCAAATCATTAGTGCATCTCTTAACAGATAACATGTTTGATGTAAACTCAGGCATATAGAAGCATCTAGATCCTTTATCAAACAGTTTTAGCTTGCTTCTACCCCTTATTGGAATCCTATCTCCATTAGCAATCATAACATGTCCATGCACAGGTTCTATATCTCTAATAAGACTAGTGTCTCTAATCATATGATGAGATGCACCTGAATCAACTATCAAAGGTTTAGACATGCTAAAAGCACTATGAGATAATCCGGCAATCCTAGAGTGGGTATAGACATCAGTTTGATCATGATAACTAGCAATCTTAGATGCACCAAAAGAATACCCCCTGAGGTTACCAAAAGTGTTACCATTGTCTTTGAGCATCTTGATGAGAGCATCCATTTCTGAACGGCGGATGAACTCATGCTCATTTGGACGGTTGGTTTGACCTGTATAGGTCACCAATGCTTTGTTCTCACCACCTTCAGCCTCTTGTGCCCGGTTGGATGGCTGGGCTCCACTTGCTCCATGCTGATCACCCCCTCCATAGCTTACATTCGCCCTTGCATCTCTGTCCTTCATGAACTTGGCTGGCTTGAGGTGAGGATGGAGTATCCAGCACTGATGCTTCTTGTGGCCCTGTCTCTTCCAATGGTCGTAGTTACCATTAAACCTCCTTTCTTCATACTGGTTCACCTTGTTAGCTTGAGGCACCTCATCTTGGTTAGCTAAGGTAAGCTCCCCCTTTCCTCCAAACATCCCCAGGGATCCTTTTTCCTTCTGGATTTGAGTGCAAACTTCCTCCAGGGTAAGTAGCTTCTCAGCTCGCAAGATGTGTTTCACCAGATCATTGTAGTTTAAGTTGAGGGTAAGAAGCAAGACAAAGACTTTATCTTGCTCCCTTCTCTCATTGAGCTCAGCTGGATCTGTTGTACCCGGCCTCAACATCTCTAGTTCAGACCAGAAAGCTCTAAACTTTCCAAGGTGCTTTGTGAACTCCATGTCTTCTTGAGCTAGGCTGTTGATGGCACGCTTGATCTCAAACACCCGAGTAAGGTTTGAGATGTTCCCATAGAACTTCTGGAGAGTATCCCATAGGTCCTTTGCCTTCTCACAGTAGCTGTAAGCCTCTAGAATCGACGGATCTAGAGCGCTTTGAAGGATGGACATTGAGG
>CAJHQP010003396.1:0-68183 GCA_905132765.1 Moricandia arvensis
ATAATATTCTTCATGTCACAATTAACCCTTAAGTTTTGATTTACACAAAACATCCACTTCCACATTTTTATAGAAGTATTACTCCTTCCATCTCGCAAAAAAATATTACTTTGACATTTTGTATAAAACTTAAAAAATATAATTGAAATACATTTAAATTTTTATTAATTATACATATTTAATCGATAGTATTTGAGATAAACAAAATTATTTATAAATTAAATGTATTTATAATTTATATCAAACTGAAAATTGCATTAAAATTTTAAAATAATATTTTTGTATAATAAAAAGTGTTATAATGACATTTTTTGGAAACAGATGGAGTATTAGCTACCCTTTATATCTTTAATAGACTGGTTTCATACACACAATAGGTAATGGACCGTATTATTTTGCTGATTCGTAACTTGATAATCATCCATTCATGAGAGGTAGATATATAACGACCAATCACTGTTGAGCATGGAGTAAATCTACTCAAAAAAATATTTGGATTCGATATGGATCTACTTTTTTTTTTTTTTGGACAAACAGTACTTCATTGATTCAAAAGTTTTACCCTCCATAAGAGGAGGAGATACATAAAAAAGCATAACCAATTACAATCTTTGCCATAGAACATGCAAGACCAAATACAAGGTAAGAAACTAATTCATTAAAAGAGAGGATAAGGGATCGAATAGCGAGTAAGATCCAGTGAACATCGGTTGACCAACTCTCTGAAAGAAGGTGAATGAGTTCTTGACAATCTGATTTGCAGACAAGCTTAGAAATGACTACAAACTGTGCAGCCAACATGGGTAGACACTCTGCAACAATAGCAAAAAGGTCAAAATACCCGGAAGAAAATCTTTTCATTACCGTGAGTCTTGAGCATCCGAAAAATAGTTCATCAAAGAACTAAGTGAACGGAGGACTTCAACTGAGACTGTCGTCAAAGCATGAACGAATCGTAAACTGCATACTGCAGTAGGAGGTCGCACCAAGGCGACAAACAAGCCACATGAAGCCATGAAAGTAGAGACAATTTGAGTCAACACTATTTGGCCTACAGCACAAGTTCACTACTTTCACAAAAAGCAACAGAAGGGGCCAGTAACAGAATGATACCTTACTGAAAAATACAATCACTTGAGATGTTCCACAAGAGACAAAGAGATAAGACCAAAAACCAGAGATTTATAAAGGTTAGTAAACCCCAAAATCAAATCTGGAACTGGAATAACTTCAAAGAAATCATGGGTCAACAGATTTAAGGAAAGTTAAGCAAAACCACGAAAACAGGTGGAGGTCAGGGGACTGGAGGTTCGGGAGGATCCACCGGAACCACCACGTCTAGTCTGGATCTGGTGGTTTAGGAGGCAAAGAAGGAGTAGCAGCGGCTGCAAAGGACACCATCATAGGAGAAGAGGTACCAAACGAGAAGCTTCGTGGAGGTGTGTGACGTCGACGGCGCTGAAGAGAGACTCGTGCTTAAGAAGGTGAGGAGCTGCACCGGCGAGAAATCTTCATTCTGGAGGAGGAGTTTGCTGAGCGGCCGTCTTGGAGTCTGCGCCAGAGAGAACACCAACTAGGGCGAACTTTTTTACAAATTGTAACTACGGTATAATTCGATATGGATCTACTCAGATTTTAAGTTTTCGGGATAAAATATGTTAATCCTATTTATATATTTATTTATTTTGCTCGAATTTAGTTTGGACTTTTACAGATTCATTTCATATTCGGATAATCATCTAAATTATTATTTTTAATTCAAAATTCATATATGTTTTAAATTTCTCAAATCTAAAAAGAAAAACAATATATAGCACATACATTTAAATAATGTATGTCAAAATATCTAAACTTAACATAACAATTGGTTTGGCTTAAATATTGAGATAGAAAATTAATAGATATTTCAAATATTTTTGTTGTTTTAAGTATTGTTTAGCTATTTCAAACATCTACTTTTGATTATTTTTATACATTTCAAATATTTTAGACAACTTCAAATTTTTTATATATTTAGATATTTTTTGAATATTAAATCTAAAAATAATTAATCTATTTAAGCATATAAATTTGATTTGAATATATTTGTATATCCAAAATATTTCGGTTAAGATCGGATTCAGTTTTAGTTTTCTAGATACCAAAGTTTTGCATCCGTTCTACTATCTAACCAGTTTTAGCTCTGATTTAAATACTACATTTTTGAAACGAAATTGATTTGGTTTTTTTTTTTTTGCTAAAGAATTGATTTGGTTTTTCGGATTCAGATCTTTTGTCCAGCTTTAGTTCAAAAAACCATTTTGTTAAAATAAATAAATAATTCATCTTAAGTGACTTCGAACCCTAGATAATGAGATTTGTATTTCTTCCAACTTAATTTGACCTTACAATTTGTTAAATAAATCATAAATTTACCTTCTACTTTATGATATTTAAATTAACCAGCTACAAGTTGTTGCAAGCTTGTATCACATTACTAATATGTAAAGATACAATGTAAACTTCAAAAAGGATGATACAATACATTATTATATATTTTAGTCAAACTATTACGCTCCATAGTGGATGTATAACAATAGTCATTAGGGGCATGATCAATATCGGCTAACATTATATATAACAACCATAATCATGCAGGTTGGACCAAAATAACTAGTGGTAAACTATAAGAACATCACTTATCCATATACATATAATTAAGAACATCTTTATCAAAACATCTAAACCTGAACAAGACTAATTTATCATTTTGAATCTCCAAACATGATCTTCCGCATGTCAACATATATCTCAGCCAAAACACCCAACTCTATAAATGGAGAAAGCAAATTGATGGATTATATTCAAGATAAAAATTGATGATGGAGTATTCTTTGTAATATATATGTGGACAGGGGTGAAACAAATATTCATCTAACCGGTTACGATATCAATCCTTGAGACTGCAAATCATTTATTTTATGGTCAATGGATCTGGAGACATAATGATTTATGTAATTCAACTAACAAAGTTACATCAAATGAGAGAATCTATATGTCTTATAAATATTCCACTAATCAATAGTGCAATGATCACCCGAATATGATCATTTGCTTAACAAAACACAATTGATTTAACTGTGCATGAGCACCAGATTAGCTACTCCAATCTTCATACGAAAAAAAATGATATCCCCATAAATGTTAATTCACAATTATCTTTTCATTACCACTTGCTTCGTTGATGTTATCATACGACATTGGATGATATTTCAATTGAGGAGCCCACTAGCTTCATGAATTGTAGACTTATCTTGAAATGGCCCTAGTGATCAACTAGGTGAAGATCAATTAGATTGGTTGGATAAACGTTTCCATCTCATTGTCAATCTTAACTTTATTGTGACGTATTTAAATTCTTCTCTTCATCGATTGGTTATAGCAAACTATATGCGGATAATAAATGTTATATAAATATCAGTATTTTACGAAAAATTGACGATCACAAACTAGCAGAGGTTGTAAACTGTATGACTTTAGAACACTCCCAATAGAGGTTTCTAGATTTTAGATACTAATATATATATATTTTGATAGTCTTAGAGCACCCGCAATGGTGATTCTTTAGGAAATCCTTAAAAAAAAATTAAATAATCAAAATAGTTAAGGATTCAGTCTAAAAAATCCTTATATAAGGATTGATTCTTATACTATTCATGACACGTGGCGGTCCATGATTGGTTGGTATTTATTTTTTCTAATTTTTTTAAAAATTTAAAATAATAATAATAATAATAATTAAAAAATTAAAAAATACTATTCATAAGGACTCTAAGGAGATCCACGGTTGCGGATGCTCTTAGAGATAAAAACTTTCATTGGGATGCTCTTATATTTCTTTCACCGAGAAACTGAGAGTATCATTCTATGGACAATCAAATATTGTGTTTAAAACATTAAAAATGTTTATATAGCATTGCACTATTATGTTTTTTCATCTTGTTTTGATTTTAATTATTTTAATAAAAATACTCTATTTTTTATAATATAAAATATTGATGTTTCAAAATATTTTTTTTTTGATACATTAAAGACAGTTTGAACTTTACTGACCAGTACTACTTTAGTTCATTATTTATGATTGATTAACTAATTAAAATTTTATATTGTCAATAATATTTATTAAAATTTTGAAAATTAAATTTATTGGTTATTGTAGTTTTAACCAAAATTTCATATAATATGGAGCATAAGGATTATATAGTTTAGTTTAATTATAAAATACTAATTTATTTGTTTCATATTGTATGATGTTTTAGGTCATTAAAAACTTTTAGCAAATATATTTTTATCTAAAAATTATCATCAGAAATATAAACCATAATTATTTAACCAATTACAAGATAGACTATAAAATAGCATGGGTTGCATAGTTTTTAATAAAATTAAAAATTAACTAAAAATATGAAAACATCTTACATATTGAAACATAAAAAATTATCTTAGTATCAAACATTTCAAAACATAGAGAATATAAATTTATTAATTCAAAAAAAATTTCTAGTCAACATAGGTACTATTTAAAATTTTGATTTTTGTTAACACCGGATTTCGAACTATTTAGAGCATCTCCGTTTAAGTATTTTTTTTCCTATGAAATATCCTAAAATTATTAAATATAAATATAAGAGAAAATATAATAAGTTTTTAAATGAAAATCATCAAATATTAATGAGAAACTATCAAATATTTGTCATTATCAAGTGGTTCAATTTTGTATAGCAATAAAGATGCGGTCTTAGCTTATGTTATCTTAAAAGAAAAAAAGAAACTCATGGAGTTTGCATTTGGATAAAATGTTGGATTGAAGCACATTATTATTAGTGTATATAAGATTATTATACATTTAAACTTTTGGTGATATGTCTACATGGCAACTTTAGTTGAAAATCTATAAATTAATAAATCAAATAAATTTCACAAATTAAAAAAAATATGTAAATTTAATTTAGTTTAATAAAATAATAAATTTAAAAATTGGAGATAAATACATAGTCTCATTATTATAAATTAATTACATTATGTATAAAACTTGTATAAAGTTGTATTGTAAATACATGGTGACATTGTATTTGATGTTTTTCTCTTAAATGAAATTTATCTATATCTTTTTCTTTGCATTTCAATATTTTGGAATTAATTTTATAGAAAATTATATAAGATATTTATATTATAGGATATTTAATTTCAATACTTCAAGTTTTATCAAGTAATATAATAAAAGACACAAAATTCAAATATACACAAGTTAATTAATATACAATATCAGGAAGTCAGATTTGTTTCTTTCAAAAAATGAAAAACCATTCTATAAAAATAAATCTAAACATATTTTTAAATTAATAACTCTATAAATTAATAAATTATTCTAATTTTAATGTTATTAATCTATAGAGTTTTTACTATACATGCTAGTCACTAGTCGACAGCATTTACCTTTCAAGATTTCTTATTTCTTCATATATTACTATTACTAATTAGTATACTTTTTGTTGAGCAAAGCTATATTTTTTTTACGGGAATTTTTCAAAAATATCACTTTTCTTGTATCACTTTTCTTGTTTACCTTTATTAAAGACATATTTTCATAAATATAACTTTTTGTGAGACAATTTTTTTTAAAAATAATTAAAATCTTACATTTTTCATTCTTAAACTTTATCCCACCATACCCTTACCCTTCAACTCTAAACCCTAATGTTTAAATTAATTAACTCAGAAGTTATAATTGTGTTTTTCTCTTGATAAAGATAAAATGGTTAAAGTAAAAATGAAAAATGGTATAAAGAAAACGGTATTTTTGACAATTTCCCTTTTTTTACTTCAAATCTGTGTTAG
Source organism: Moricandia arvensis (assembly GCA_905132765.1). Classification (NCBI taxonomy): domain Eukaryota; kingdom Viridiplantae; phylum Streptophyta; class Magnoliopsida; order Brassicales; family Brassicaceae; genus Moricandia; species Moricandia arvensis. Next base: position 5,878 of record CAJHQP010003396.1, read on the forward strand.
AGAAATATAACGTCATTTGTAAATTTGTAATGTTGGCTTCTCAGCTTCGTTAGTTCTCCCGTCGTTATCTACCGCCTAACTTCAATGATCGGGTGGACATGGAATAGACGCGCCGGCTATGAGCGTGGAAGTGAAACTAAACACGGACGAAAATATAATGAATCCAGGCCATGTCGAATTTTAGAATGTATAAAAAATCACTTTTACTATGTTTTAGCCAAAAACTTAGCTTCAACAGCTGTTGGGACACATGCAAGAAGAAAGCCCACCGCCAATCACGTGTGTCCATCACTCCTTCCACCGCCACGTATCATCCAGACGCTCATTCTCCAATCATATGACTCGATCCTCCCGCCGATTAAAATTACTTATAATAGGGTAATTAGTTCAATTAATTAATTTCATTTGTTATAAACTTAGAATACTATTGACCATTTTGATTCAGCACAAGTCACAGGAATCTGTTTTGGGGGAAGAAAATTGAAAAATCTTTATTCGACATTTGTCACCAACTTTTTAGTGGCAGCCCTAGTAAAAACATAATAATAAATTCGTTAAACAAAACAAGATTTGAATGCGGCTCGGTGCTTCCACTTAATCATTGACAATGATACATGAACCAAAACCCATATGGGCATGTTTGTGAACTGAATACATTCTCTAATGTCGCCCAACAAATAGTATTAATTGCTCTACTATGTTCCAAAAGATTGTAATATATATATGACATTAGTTTTGAGGATGTTTTACGCAATGGTTCCATTATATTATATCGACCCTATAAAATTAATTTAAAGTTATTTGAAAACTGACGATTAACTAAAGGGTCTTAATGAAAAAAACAACTAAATTAAGTTTGAATAAAAACTAATTTAGAAGTATGATTCTATTTTTTGATTGGCCGATTACAAAACATTAACATGTCAGAAAACATAGTTTCAAGTGTCCGCTATACTACTTATCTACCAGCTTTTATACCTAGTTCCAGTTTTTAATGTTTTTTGTTGTTTGGGTTATTACAAATTATACATGTTGATATACAAATTTTATCAGGTCTGGAATAATGTGTGAATTATTGTTTTATTAAAATAATAATGACTGTTTTTTTTCTTGGTGAGATAGGTAGAGTTGTATCTTATTTAAGTTCAGCGGGTAGTTAGAAACTCCAGAAGAGATTTGACATTAATAAATAAAGTCTAAATATCTTTGAAGTATTCAGACTTAATGAGGTTTTGTAAATAAATGTTATAGATTTAGCTTTAGGAGATAATATAAGATTCGAAAACAATAATCATAGTTCCCTTTTGAGGTTCGGATGGACCGAATTGTCTTAGTTGTTTAGCTGTTACATTCACTTTGGTCCTTGTTTTGCTTATTTCTATTTAAATAATGCATGTATCACAACGTTTTAAATTGAAAACATGTCCACCAATCGTTTTGTCTTAACTATTTTCGGTTGATTTCTGAATTTTTTTAAAATAAAACCAGCTGTGTTTCTTGAAAAGGCTAACCTTTTACTACTCATTGATTGTAAAATTATTCTGGCGAATAATATTTTCGAAAAGATGAGATGCTTCTTTCTTTTTCCCATTACCTTTACTTGATTTGTCTTTTATTCATTTTAGGGTATAAAACTTTTATTTGTTAATTGGTGTATTTTATGGTAAGATACTCACCTAACTATTATACAAGATTTTGACTTAACTGGTTCATATTTAACAGATATGACATGAATAACATGATTTTTATATGTCAAATGAATAAGAATTTTTTTTTTCTGAACAATAATACAGAAATGTTGCGATCACTGAAACTACGGTGAGGTCGCATATAGAATAGGGAAGCTCATTTTAAACTGAAAAGACAGAACAGTCCTTATTCCTGAACAAATCGTCAACCGCTGGTTGCTACGGAACGCGTAATTTGGAAGCTGATAAGATTCGTTACATTTCAACAACACCATTACCGGTCCGACCGGATCACGTCACCCACCCCGACATTCGGTTCGGATCTTATCCAACCCACTTTTAACCGAAAACCTTAATTTTTTATGCCTGTCAAGTGTCAACCCACTAATGGATGTCTTCTTCAAGAACCCCATTTTATATTAATCGTTGATATACAACCCCTTATATTTTAATTTTGTCAGTCACCCCCAACAAACCATCAATGTCTTTTGACCAAGTAATTAATAAAACCAGATGTCATTTAAAAAACTGTCAGGATTTCAAAATTTGCAAATTGGGTGATAAATTAAGCTCATAATGTATTTTATAGGAGTATAAAATTATCTTAAAACTGTTTAACAAGATTTTAAAATGATAATATTAAAAATATTTACATATTAAAATTTAAATGATATGAATTTTAAAATTAAAATTAACATTTCATAAATTCAAAATTATGATTTATAAAGTAAAGCCATTCTATCACAACTAACATATGTGTTGCAATTAAAAATCTATTGAAACAGATAAATTTCCTGAAATTTACAAAAAAAATTTTTTATAGATTTAACTACTTTATATACCCTTTGTTGTAATAAGTATACTCTACAGATATTGTATATATTTATTTTATTTCAATTTGAAGGGTTGAGATCGGAGAAAATAAACAAAGGGACAAATTGGTAAGGAAATAATAACTTCGGGTAAAATCAGAAAACATAATCTGTATATAAACACAGCATCGTCTCGTACACACAACCATGTTTTATTATACTCTGTGTTTTTTCTTTTAACAAAAAACGAACGAATCAGTGTCGGCTCTCGGGTTCCGGAAACACACACACACACACACAAAAAAAACATCTTACGTCGGATCCAAAACTCGCGTCACAGAAACGCTTTTCTACTTCCGTGAATCTTCCTGCTCCCGCCATTGCTCGGAACTCGCGTCTTCGGGCAATGTGCAGAAACTGAGTCACCCTCCGAGTTAGCAAAAACCGAAACTTGGAGGTAAACACTAATCGCCAAGTTGGGTTTCTAAGAAACCGCGTTTCCAAGTAAGTGCGATTGCGGCAGAAACTTTCTGTCCAAGAAAGTTTTATTCTTTTCCCAGTGATTCTTTCTTCTACGTAGAGGGAAAAAGATTTTTTCTTTCATTACTTTCTGGAAAAAAAAAACATCCTCACAAAATCTAATGCCTTGATCAAAACTTTCCTGTGAATTTTTTTTGTTGTTTTGTTTTTATTAGCTGGAATTGAAATCTGAGTAAAAATCTACTAAAAATTGAAAATAAAAAAGATTTATTTTTAGAAATACCAAATGATGTAAGCAGATTGGTTCGGATCTAAGAGATTTGTCTACTTATATGTTAGGATCTTCTCGTTTAAGTACTTTTGTTTTGCTTTGCTCAGAGTTGTCTTTTTGGTACTATCATACCATTTTCGTTTAGCTATTCTCCTTTTATTTACATGTACTTCATATTTATATATTTATTTGTTTATGTTTTCATGTTTCCAGAATGTTCAACTTGAAGCAATGGTTGGTTCTTGTGGTATGTTCGTTAGCAATCTTGAAAGCAGAAGGATTGTTTGTCAATATTACATTTGTTAGAAACGCCGTCGCAAGAGGGGCCGGTGAGTTCTTTATATATACTAATCTAATTCGGTCAAAGTTTGTTTCTTTTTATGTGTTTAATAATTAAATTTATGATTATTTGTTTTTTTTTTTTTTTTTTTTCAGTTTGTTTGGATGGTAGTCCACCAGCTTATCATTTGCACAGAGGTTCTGGAACTGGAATCAATAGCTGGTTAATTCAGCTTGAGGTCTTGTTCTGCCTTTTTAAGTTTCTTTGTGTTCTAGTTGCTCGCCTTTATCGGTTACTCATTTGATCTTTGGGATACTTATGATTTGATTTTTAGGGAGGAGGATGGTGTAATAATGTAACAAACTGCGTTAGTCGGATGCATACTCGATTAGGTTCATCCAAGAAAATGGTGGAGAATCTTGCGTTCTCAGCTATTCTTAGCAATAAGAAACAATATAATCCTGGTAAATTTTTGACTAAGTCTTGATCAAAGTTTTAGATTTTATCCTTTTTGGGTTTTGACTGGTGTTTTTTTCAGATTTTTACAATTGGAATAGAGTGAAAGTTAGATACTGCGACGGGTCATCATTCACAGGAGATGTGCAAGCAGTGAACCCTGTGAGTGTTAACAAAGATAACATTGAGAGATTTTTATGTTTTAATGTTGTAAAGGAAAGAGTCAAAATCTTCTTTATTCGATAATCATAAATGGTGATTTGATCAGGCTACTAATCTTCACTTCAGAGGTGCTCGAGTTTGGCTAGCTGTTATGGAGGAGTTGCTAGCTAAAGGCATGAGAAACGCCGAGAATGTTAGCTTTCCTTTTTACTCCAAACCTCCCAAGAAAACTCTTTGCAAGCTTTTTGATCTTGAAAAGTTATCTAAAACGTTATGGCAGGCTGTTTTGTCTGGGTGTTCTGCTGGTGGATTAGCTTCTCTGATGCATTGTGACAGTTTCCATGCTTTATTACCAATGGGTACCAAAGTAAAATGTCTTTCAGATGCTGGTTTCTTTCTCAATACGTAAGACCATTGTAAACACTCTTTATCTATCCACCAAGAAAGTCTAGAAGTTTATAGTCTAACAAAAAGACATTTTGTTAATATGTTTTCTCAGAAGAGATGTCTCAGGAGCTCAATACATTAAATCATACTTCAAAGATGTGGTTACTCTGCATGTAAGGGTTTATTTTCTTTCTCATCTATAGTATTACTCCTCTATAGTGACACTTCTTTCATGGTTTTTCAGGGATCAGCAAAGAATTTGCCAAGGTCATGCACATCAAGATTGAACCCTGCAATGGTAAAAAGCATTCATGTTATCTCTTTGAATCTCTTTTCTCTTACTCATATAATCATTGCCAACAAAATGGCAGTGTTTCTTCCCGCAATACGTAGCTCGCCAGATTAGAACTCCTGTATTCATTCTCAATGCTGCATACGACTCTTGGCAGGTAAGTTATCTCTTTGTAAAAAAACAAAGTTATTAAGTTGTTAAAGCTCATCTTTAAGTTTCATATATCTTTCTCAGATAAAGAACATTTTGGCTCCCCGTGCGGCTGATCCTTATGGAAAATGGCAAAGTTGTCAACTTGACATCAAGAATTGCCAACCAAACCAGCTCAAAGTTATGCAAGGTTAGCCTCAGTTATATCCAAGAATGTGATTTTTTTTTTTTTTTGGATCTTATCTTAACATCATTGCATGGTTTTATGTTATTTAGATTTCAGGTTAGAGTTCTTGAGTGCAGTCATAGGTCTAGGGAGATCTTCATCAAGAGGGATGTTCATAGACTCTTGTTACACTCATTGCCAAACCGAGACACAAACTTCATGGTTCTGGCAAGATTCTCCAATTCTTAACCGAATGGTAAAATTCACCAAAAAAAAACGTTTTTATTTCTACAATTTTTTGTGAAAGTAAAGGTCATTAAATAACAATCAGTTTAGATTTGTGTTCTCTAATCATTTTTTTTTTTGATTTTGGGAGCAGACAATAGCAAAAGCTGTTGGAGATTGGGTTTATGACAGAAAATTGTTTCAGAAGATAGATTGTCCTTACCCTTGTAACCCTACTTGCCACCACAGGGTTTTCACTCCTCAAGATGCTCCTCCAATTTAAGAAAGAACATATAGATTTACTATTCTTTTAAAAAGAAAAATTAAAAAATACTTATAAATGACTCATTTGTCATATTACAGTGAAATATTTTTAGGGTTTAGCTATAGAAAAAGAAAAAGTGTGATTGATTCTTGAGTGTTGAGAAATGGAGTAATTTTCTTCAGCATTGTGTGCTGAGATTGCTCTGTTTTCTCTTCCATTCTTATGTAAAATGCAAAATTCTTACTTGTATTTGAATAAATAAAAGTTATTTTTTTCATAACTCAAGTTTGACGCGTTTAAGGTAAAACAACCGTGGCTGTGAAGGTAGAAAAGTAAAATAACGGTGGTGAAAATGTTGGGAAATAGAAATGTTTGCTAATCGCTATAATAAGAGGGTTATAGTTTTTTTAGTCAACAACACATTCATTAAACCATATTTAAATGATGATGATTAAATGACAATACTAAAATCTTAAACTTTTGCTGTTTGTGCTCGATGCAAACCCCATATGCCATTATGCTGTTTGTAACTTTGTATTATTGCACTTAGCACGCGGTTTTAGATCGATAATTTTCCATATAAAACATAAGAGAATCAATATGAGATCTCGAGGTGGCTTAACTATTCCCTCTATTTTATTTTAAATGTTATTGTAAAATAAAATTGTTCGTTTCAAAATTAATATTATTTTAAAATTTTAATACAAAATTTATTTAATTATAGTTATGTTGAAATATGGTTAGATATATAATTATATTTTTTCTATAAAAATATACAAAATTAAATATAATTTTAGTATACGTGCAGAAATCTATAACGATATTAATATGTAACGGAGTGAGTAATACTAGTTTTCGATCCTAAAATCCAATGAATACTCTCATACGTATCAATAGACATTTTTTCCTCAAATACTTGTCCACAAAATTTAACATCAACCAACTGTCTACTTGAACAAGAGCTTTACTGTAAATAACCGAACGTTGCTCGTGTTAATACATAAAAGTTCAAAAATGAGTGTCCGACTTTTAAATCTTGATATTTTTATTGGAAAGTCGAACACTGTTTTGGCTGCTGCACAGCTAGTCGTTCGGTGCACCGACACTTTTAATTAGTACTCGTGCCAAACCATAGTTTTTCCTTTTTTTTTTTTTTTTTTTTTGATAATTGAGTGTCCTAACACCACCCCGGGGGTGACCTAGACTAGAGACCAAGGCCATTCGAGCACCCGCAGCGGAAATTAATCCTTGGGCTAAGGCTCAGTGGGCTCAACACCCATGCGATGGTCTTGGTCTCGGACGATGCAGCCCGCATGTGAATACCGCAGTGGCCGGGGTTCGAAGTCGGGTGGCAGTACCTACAGCTGCAGGCCCTTTACCACCAGGCTTCGACTATTTCCTTCACATTTAATCGTGTTCATAGATTTATAAATCTCAGTTTAAGGTTTCGCAAACTGAATATGAAATTCTTTTAGGACAGCTCTTATACTGAACTATTCAGTTGAGATATAATGTGTTTATATTAAGTAATAAATCATATATAAACAGGCCATTTAAAACTAATAGCTTAAAATGTAGTATTCTATTAAAATATAAAATATTGAATCAGTTATAAAAATGTAATCACTACTATTTTTTAGAATGTATTTTGGAAATACATCGATCTATAGATCCGGGTTAGATTTTAAGAACATAGGAGCTTCTCACCAAAAATTCTTAACAATCAACATTGTCTATTTCCGTCAAACATGTCTCCAGAATTTTTGTTCGTTTGTAAACTTTAATGTTCATAGAGATTTGATAAAAAAAAAATGTTGATTGAACTTTTATAATATTAGTAGTTGCACAAAAAAAATATTTTTTAAGAGCACTAAATTTGACTTAGAGTTGTACAACGTAGTTTTTTGACGTTGTATAACCTGGCGAATCTACTGACATACACGCTATGCCATTCACAAGTATCTTATAAAACAACTAAAACTTTTTGCAAATTAAAGCAAACGAATATAATTATAAAGCAAAAGTGTATTTTTTTATTTGCAACTAGTGGATGATTCTTTTATATAATTGAGAAGACACCAATGGCTGGCTTCCATAAACCTCTAAAGCTCTTTCTGTCAGATTCCTCTCTATCCATTTCATAAACTCACCCCTAAAAAAAAGTTTCTCTCTCTCTCTAAGCAAAGAAAAGCCAAAGAAAACTCCATTCTCACAAGGTAAGCTTCGTTTTTGTGAATTTTATTTGAATGTCCTATAACCATTTCAGTCTCACTTGAGTTATTATCATTTTATGAAATGAATTATGGTATTATTTGAATATATGGTTTTAATATATTTTTCACAGGGTTTAACACGTGTTTATTAGTACAAATTACTCATTTAGAACTCAAGAAGCCTGGAGACTATATACATTTCCTTATTTTTTACTAGATGAATGGCATTGTCCAATGGATAGTTATTGAAACGGATGAGATTCAACATTTCTATGAGATCTAATAAGTTGGATTCTTTGTATATGATATCTCTTTTCAACGAATATGATTCTGTTTGTTTTTTTTTGTTCAATGAATATGATTCTGTATAAACTAAATTATCTTGCATAGTAAAAGACCATATGATGTAAAAGGGTATTTCCGGCATTTCGAAATAACAACGGACCGTCCGTAGTAGCAACTAGCATTGTCGTTAGGCTACGGGTTAATAATTGTTTAGTGGACTATACTTTGAGAAAGATAATAATTACTGACAACCTTTTTGGATTGTCTGAGAAAACTCGATTTTTTTTTAATCACGCACATGGAAGATGGATGTTTCTTTTTTAAAGAAAAAAGATGAATGTCTTCTCTTTATTTACTGGGTGTTCTTTAATCTTATTTGTGGTAAATATTTTGAATAGTGTAGATCTCCATAAGTATTAATGCAGATTAGTGGAATCTTATAAAGAAAATGGAATATGGTTTCCATTGACGAACTAAAAGGTTCATTGAATGTATAGAATGTTGAATAATGAACATACAGATCGTAAAACCACATGATATGTATATATCAGTATATTTTTTTTATAATTATCATCATGCATGTTACCATATAATCTCCCAATAAAAAAATGTATTTAAATATTTCTCTACTAGTACTTTGAGATTCATTCTTATTTCGACGTTGAAATAATTCAAAAAGAACACAAATTTGATAAGAAACTTTAATTATATCGTCGTGTTATAAGAAAAACTATATCGTTAGATTATTTTAATTTTATTTTCAAATTGTTATAGAATGGGGAAGCTTAAGCAATGTTGGTCAAGTGTGCTAGTCTTGGCAATGGTGATGATGATCGGAACAGAAGCCGTTCCCATCACTTATCTACAAAGCGCCGTAGCTAAAGGAGCCGGTAAGATGCACTTACTTATAGTACACAGAAGGATTACATTAAATTAATTTCAATATGTTACTGACAATTGATTTGTATTAAATATATATGTGTAGTGTGTTTGGATGGGAGTGCACCGGCTTACCATTTCGCCAAAGGGTTTGGTTCGGGTGTTAACAATTGGATTGTTCATATGGAGGTAAGAGTTCTGATTAGTAATGCCGAGAATTGGAAGTATCATGAAAAATGAAATCAATTTGCAAGATGAAACGACATGAACATTAATTAATATTGCCATTTTATGGACGCTAAATATGGTTTCACCTCTTAACCGAGACTCTAGTGGGGGTTATTGGTTCTTGCATTTTAATGGATTTGAAAATCTAAACTAAATCAAGTGTTATTGGTTCTATGATTTTAAAATTCATATTGAAATCATGTGTTATTGGTTTCATAATTTATAAATTCTAATTTAAATTAGGTGTTATTCAATCATCCGAATTTACTAATGGATTTGATTTCATAACGGATTTGCATGAATTTCTTTGTTAAAAATACAAAGACTCAAATCCGAGGGAAAACCTTCGGATTTGTAAATACAAATACAAATATATATGTTAGATTTGAAAATCAATATATTTTACATTGATTTGTAAATATTATATGGATTTCTAAATACTCTAAAGTACATGAACCAATAACGCCTCCTAATTATTGTAAATAGTTTCTCTCAACGCCAATTGAATCTAGGTAGCGGTAGTTAGAGCCGTAACTCCTTTACCATTGACCATTGGTTGAGGCTAATTTGAACAAAAAAAATTATGGACGCTAAGATTGAATATACATCGTAATGTATAGTTGTGTTACTGATAATAACTTAAGAACTTGCGGAATCATCCGGTCATTCTGTGGTTTCTGAATCAGGACCAATATTTATATAAACTATCTTGATGGCAAATACAATAGTAGAATCTACTATACAAGCTTATTGCTAAGTTAGAAAGAGTTGAATAGACTGGTGTACAAAAAAAAAAGAGTTGAATAGAATTTGTATAAAATGTGAATGTTATGTCATAGGGAGGAGGATGGTGTACCGATGTGGCTTCATGTATCAAGCGTAAGGGTACGATGAAGGGTTCGTCCAAATTCATGAACAAAGAGTTTGGTTTCTCCGGTATCTTGGGTGGCAAGCAAAACACTAACCCAGGTTTAACCTTATTCTTCTTCTATTTTTCTTTTTTTCTTTTTAGAGTTCATGACGATCAATGGTGTCAAAATCTATACCTTTTTCAGATTTTTACAATTGGAATAGAATCAAAGTACGTTATTGTGACGGCTCATCTTTCACCGGCAATGTACAAGCTGTTAATCCGGTAAATAATTTAGTGACTAACTTGTGACATTTTATTTATCTTTGTGTCTCAAATTTTACCTTTTTTTTATTGTAAATACTTTTAAGTTTCATGTTCCAAAACAATTTTATGATAGAAACGTTTTTTTGAGTATTTTTCAGGCGAATAAGCTGTTCTTCCGCGGTGCACGAGTTTGGCGTGCAGTGATTGATGATCTCATGGCTAAAGGGATGAAAAACGCTCAAAATGTATAATGTGCAGCTTTCTTGCATATAAAAATTAAGTATTGTTAATTATTTAATAATTTAGAGAAGTTAATTTTATTTACTTGTAACCTTTTCAGGCGATACTCTCCGGTTGTTCAGCCGGAGCCTTGGCCGCAATTTTACATTGTGACACTTTCCGCGCCATACTTCCCCGGACAGCTAGAGTCAAATGTGTGTCCGACGCTGGTTACTTTATTCACGGGTAACTTGTATAAAAATTTATAACCACATAGCATCATAGTTTGTGACATCAGCTAATATAACCATTAATCATTTTATGAAATAGTAAAGATATCTCAGGAGGATCATACATACAATCTTATTACAGTAAAGTTGTCGCACTCCACGTACGATTCCTCTCCTCTCTCGTTTAATGTCTCATTATTGTGAATCCTAACCATGAGGATGATCCTAAAGTCAGTCTTGCTTAAACCATTTTTGCAGGGATCTGCAAAGAGTCTTCCTGTTTCATGCACCTCAAAAATGAAACCAGAACTCGTATATTTTGATCTTCATTATCAATCCTAACATCTAGGCACTTTAATTTTGTATCTAGGGAACGGCACTAACCTGTTCTTTGTTCGTTTTTTTGGCAGTGTTTCTTCCCGCAATACGTGGTCCCTTACATGCGTACACCGCTCTTTGTCATTAACGCTGCCTTTGATTCTTGGCAGGTAGGATACCTATTCATTTGTTATATTTATATACAAACACATTCATTATACATAAAGAATTGTTGTATATTGAATTTGGTGACATTTTAGATCAAGAACGTTTTGGCTCCGACCAGCGTAGATAAGCGCAAAGAGTGGAAGAACTGTAAGCTCAATCTCAAGAAATGTTCCGCCGCTCAGCTCAAAACCGTCCAAGGTAAACTACTAGTTTCGTTATTAAACCGAATTTTAGGAGGTTTGATACATTCTGCTTCTGTTTCGGTTTATAAGCCAAGTCCGGTCTAGATTGATTTGGTACGGTTTGATCAGATTTGCATGAGTCCCGTCAAATCTATACTATTATTTGCGAAGTAATTTTTAAATTAAAAATTAGACCGGCTAAAATGATACTCTTAATGAATAACTAGATTAATCATTAAATAATTACAAGAAAAAATAAATATTAGCCAAATATGAAATTGAAGTTTCAGTTCGGTTTAAAACATGGTTTGCTATTTACATGTTTCTTCTTCATGTTTGGTTTGAATTGGATTAGTTCGGTTTATGTGAACTAAACCTATAAGAAAAAGGAGTTTGGTTTGATAGTAAATTAGATTAAACCGGGTTTGGTTCGAAACATCTCAGGGTTTAGAGACCAGATGATGCGTGCATTGTCTCCGATCCACAATACTCTGTCGAGAGGATTGTTCTTGGACTCGTGTTACGCTCATTGCCAAGGAGGAAGCGCGGCCTCTTGGTCCGGGGCCAAAGGTCCCCAAGTCGCCAACACGGTAATAAAACATTTTCAATATTTTCTTGTTTTTCGGTTTTATCTTTTAACTAATCTCCATTTATTTTTTCTTGCAGAAAATTGCGAAGGCGGTCGGAAACTGGTTTTACGGTCGGAGTGCATTCCAGAAGATAGACTGTCCGTCGCCGTTTTGCAACCCAACTTGTCCTGCAGTCTCCACCGACGAATAAATCTTAAATTATTAATTGAAAAATGTAATTTTTAAATTTCCCAATATTCGGATAAGTTATTATTGCTGAGAGGAATAAAGAGAGTTTGTTAAGAAAGACAATTGCACCAATGCTGAATAAAAGAAAATATTTCCATCAACTTTAGGATTTTTTTTTTCCAGTTTTAATCAAGTTTTATGTGAAAAGTTTCAGCAATAGTTTTGAAATTTAGAGGTTGAACCAGTCCGATTTAAAACTCAGATTTTAAAAAAATTGGTAAAATCTGATAAAACTAATTAAAAACCGATAAAACTAATAATTTGAATCAATTTCAAAATCTGATTTACAAAATTAACATATAACTAATATGTTTCCAATTAGTATTGTAATTAATATTTCAAAACTATTTTTAACTATTATTATTTAATTAATTTTTTTTTAATTTTATTTCTCTAAGAAAAAACATAAAAACATATTTTTTAGTTCTCGTATATATTTTTTATTTTCTATATTTATAAAATCTAAAACTTTAGCCGTAAAAATAAAAAATACAATAATTTGAAAGATCAATTATTTAAATTATATAATATTTACTTGTATACTGTGTAGTATATAATTATATTACGTTTATTGTTTATTTTTAAATCTGTACATTATAAATACATAATTATATATATTTAATTAAAAAAATAAAAAATTTGATTCCGATCAATTGAATTGGTCTAACCAATAAACTCAACAAACTAGTTGCTATAAAAAATCGGTATATGGTTCGGTTATCAAAATATTGGTTTCAATCTTTATACGAATTGAGAGAATAGACAGAAGCTTTGGTACAGTGATTTGGAGAAATAAAGCTTCGGACTTTATTTGAGGGTCGACGAAAGATCATTGCTTTTATTAAAATCTCTTAACAGTTTCGGAGCGCATCGATGGATTCTGCGTATCTGGACAGAGCTTGGGACAAATGGGTTACGGGTAACGTCGGGTCTTCAGGTAAGTCTCCGAGTACAGGAAGTCCATTGAAGGCTGCTCTTTTGATTAACTTCGACCCTGCAGCACCTTCTCGTCTCTTATCAACAATGTAAAGCACTTTATAGAGCTTATTGGTGTTTGCAACTAAAAGATTGGTGCTTTGTGATTTTCTATTTAGTCTCTTCTTAGGTTAATGCCAGATTCACTTTAATCTTGAGGCTTAATCTGAGTTTTTTTATTTATTTGCAGAGCTGAGCAAGAAGGGATTGATCTCTATCCAGTTGAGCTGAAGCAGTTCATTGACTTCATGAGACGTGGCAATCTTCCGACCGAGACCTTTGTTCTTGGTTCCAACCAGTGTAAGTCTTTTTTAATTTGCTTGGGGAGTGTACTTTTGTGGGGTTTAAATAAAATATGACTTTGAATTTGTAGACATAATAACATCAATTCACGAGAACTGGTTTGCTGCTCGGTGCTTGAACACAACTCAGCCTTCTGGTGAAGGAGCTATTGTTATGCAGACCGCTGTTTATGTGTTGGTTGCTCTGTGAGTTCACTTTGCACTCTGCTCTCAGTTGCATCCCTTTTTCTCTACATTTTCATTCTTGAACCGAGATTTTTACTGTGTTTTTTCATGCAGGTATGATGGATCGATTGGCTCAGCTTCTCGAGCCATGGCTGCAGCTGATCAGTTTGCGTCGCAGCTGACTAGGAAAAACTTGTAGCTTCATCTTTTGCCAAGATCACTTTAAAAAACCGATGTTCTCTGTATTGATAGTAACAAACTTTGGAGTATGTTTTGAGAAGTGTTTTAAGATGAATGGTTTTTCACTTTTTCATTGATGGTTAGGGAAGTCAGGAATCAGTTGGTACAACAAGCCTATGTTTGTTGGGTACAGAGAAGAACACATCTCAGGATACATTCGTTTTGATTCAGTTCCAAGTTCTGGAAGAATTAGGAGTTGTTTGCTTTGTGATCTCTGAAAACTGATCATGTTCTTGAAGCTGGAAACACTAGAGTCTTTGTCTTGTTGGATTTTGATGTCAGACGTCTCAAACTTCATGTCTGAGTCATCAATGTTGTTCAGGTAATGGGGGTCATGTATGCAAATGTCTCCTCTGACGTAGAGGATGACATTTCAGAAGCATTCAAGTTGTGTAAGAACGAATCATCAGTTATAAGAAGAGACTATGGGGGTTTTTTTTTTTAAATCAAGAACCTATATGAAAACATATGTGAACCTTCTTAGAGAAGCATACAGAAGATAATAGCGAAAAACAGTCAATTTGATCAGCTAAAGTAACTAGATATCTATCTTCTTATCGATGAGATGGTGAAAAACAAATTGTGAAATCAGAGAATGAAGCAGTTTCTTTTATTCAAAAGCAGACTAAGTGTACTAAAAAATAGCATAAAAGAAAAATGGGTTATTCTGTATCAAAAAAGAAAAAGAAGAGACTATATTGTATTGTAAGAATGTAGAGGTTTGGGGTTGAGCTTGAAAGTGAAACTTCAGGGACTGACAAGAAAAAGCTTGAGTCACATGATGCTTGCTTGTTTGTTTGCTTGTAAAAGATCAAACACTTTTAAGATCATCTATGCTACATCCTTTAATACAGAGCATACTAGTTTCTGGAGTTAAACATTTTTGGGCCAGACACAACTTATTAGAATGTTCAATCTTGGCTTCAACTTACTATAAGGTGTTTTTAAATGGTTAGTTTTGTGTTTATAAATAGAAAAGGAAGTGCTTTTTTGGTTTCTATTGATCTTTATTCAAATTAAGCATCTGTGAGTATGCATCATCAATCTATAGTAAAATCTTCCAGTTTTGCTTTACTTCAATTATCATAACAATGTTCAAAATACATAAAAGGGCTAAAGAGGTGCTGGTGCAGGTGAAAATAATAGAACCTGCCCATTGACAAAAACAGAGAACTTTTTGACCAGATAGCTCAAAAATCAAGTTAGCATTAGTGATTGTACACATTGCAATCTAGACCCAACTAAAAGGTGTGTAAAAGAAACAAAAGATGGAAGAAGATACATAAAGCTAAAACATGATTAATCTGCAAATGAGATGCACCGTCAAACCACCAACCAACTTAAATATTAAATACATGACCAGGCCAACTAGTTTTATTATATAACTTTCTTTTAGCCTTGACAATTCCCAACACTAAATTCAACAATTATATATTCAGAAATGGAAAATTCTTCATTCCACATGCCTGCAATAAAATCCATCTTCATGTCTTTGTACAAACCAATTTTAAGATGATAGAGGACATAATCAAAAATAAGAAAGCCAAAAGATTTGCCTCGGCAAAAACGTGACATATTATTAGGTAAATGAATGAGATTTGACTATTTTACCTTTTAACGCTGGTCATCTTCTTGAATCTCACCGTCAAAACTTATCCAAAAGTAAAACCAATGAGAAACAGCTAAAGATTCTCAAGAACAGAGCTCTTTTATCTGTCATATTCTACCCTTTTATAAATCAAACAAGAGGACTATAAAAAGAATTACCTTTGGGAACAAACTGAATCAAGAAGTAATCACATCTATAATCTCTAACATGTTCAAACCCTTAGATCTTGATTCTTGAATTCAAATGATATGAAATCAAAACAATAAACATATAAACAAAAGTATATGTATAAAAAAAGAGAAGAGAAGAGTATATATCTTCCAGATCTGATTGACTATTTTTGGTTTTATCTTTTTCACCATGGAGGCTCCGATTCAGTTGATGCAAGGCGGGAGCCAATCCCTGCTCACATACCAATAAGGAAGAGCCACGTGGCTGTGTCAGTGAATTAGTCCCGACCTGCACCAAGCGAATCCGAGCCCGACGGTGACACTCTCTCTCTGTCTCTATAAATCTGAAAGCCAAAAAGATAAGTGTTAGGTTTTGTAATGGCGAAAAATAGTGTTTTCTGAACCCCTATCAAACGAAGACAACCTTAGCCTAAATGTGTAGGGTATATTTATTACATGTAATAATCCATTCATCTACTGACACGTGTTTTTATTTTTATGGAAGAAGAAGTCTTCACTTTCACACTGTGGATTATAATGGTGGAGATATGAATTTTCCGACCTAGATTTTTATCCTTTTTAATGGAATGGGGGGAAATTACGGAAAAGCCATCATCACTCTCAACTCGTACGTGGTTCAACAGTTAAACCACGTGAGCCTGATCTGTACATGTCACGTGGGTCTTCTTCTGCGTCTTCCACTTTTGACTTTATGATGTAAATAATAGCCTGGTTGGTAATGTGTTTCAATAATTTGATTTCCTATACCACTTTATGTAGACTATAAGTAGTGTTTAGAGGGGTGTTCAAGAAAAAAAAAAGTAGTGTTTAGAGTATTGACTCTCTGTTTTTCATCTCAAAACTTCAAATTCAAGTCACAAATGATGTATAAATGATTTTTTTGTGCACAAATTTAACATTCATTCAAATAAATAAATTAAAACATACAAAAGAAAATCAAATGAAAGCAACTAAGAACATACAAACGAAAATACAAGTTCAAGGTGAATATCAAATGTCATCAAATGATCTAGAAAATTATATCCTATATTAGAAATATTTTGAAGGAGCTGATAATAATTTTCCGGGCATTTAGACTATTGTGTTGGTTATCTGATGTTTCCCAATTCTCCTTTTGCAAATTTATTTTCTTGTATGTACTTTTGTGTTTGTTTGGTTTTATTTAGATAATTTTATGTATTTTAAATAAATTTTATGTATTTTAACTTTTTTTATTACATTAATTAATAATTATATTAACTAAAGTTTAGAAAATACATAAAGATTTATGATAAGTACATTTAATATCATAATTGCATACCAATGAATTTTATTTGTAATTTTATAAGAGTAAATATAATCAATTAAACTATTTATACAATATATTTTGTGTAACATTGTTTTAAAAAACAAAAAAACACTATAATGATGTTGAGTTTGCTATCACATTAGAGAAGAAAAGTCAAATTTCAACACAACAATGGTGTGGTGTTTTCATGTTTTTTTTTGGAGATGTCTTTTTTTTTGTCAAACTGCTTATATTATGAAAATAAAATGGCCTCAGGCCCATAAAAGTTTTAGCCCATTTGGCTAGAGAACATGCCTTTTAAGGTTTTTTTTGTCAAACAGTCAGCTTCAAAGTTTTGTGAACGAGGAAGAGAAAAAAAGAAATATCGACAAAAGCAGAAGAGATTTGTTGGATACTTTGACGATTCCGAAAATCTCTTTAATCTGCACGTCGTTGGTGGTTGATTACACGGATGAGCGTTTGATTGTCAGAGAGCATCTTGATCCTTGGGAGACCGAGATTCACTGCTGCGATGATTCCAAGATGGAGAGCCAAGGCTTCTGCGACAATTGGTGAGTTAACAAACTCCTGGGTAGATGATTCTTGCTTATTGATGTTGTTTGTCGACTCTGAGATGATCCAAGCGAGGCCTGAGGTGTTCAATTCTTTGTTCCAAGCCGCGTCTGATCTGCAAGTCGGAATTAGAGGGTCTGCGTGTTGAAATGCGTTCCAGGTATGATTTTGATCTCTTTGTTCTTCGATCTTTGAGCATAACTCCATTCTCTTGCTAACCGTATGCCTTTTGCAGTTACCTCCTCCTGTGAGAGTCGTCTATTTTCGAATATCAGCGTATTCTTTGTTGTCCATAGTGCCCAACATATCCAAGGAACAATACTTCTTGTGATTTCTAATGGAGGGAGGCAGATGCTCTTTCTGAACAAAATCATGGCCTTTTGATGTCCATTGATGTAGCTATGTGAACTACTTTTAGTGGAGGTACCTTTTCCCATACATCCTTCGCAAACGGGCATTCAAAAAATATGTGCTTTGATGTTTCTTCATCGTTACATCTCATGCACAAAGTTTGAGCTTGTATGTCTCTGTTTTGTAGGTTCTTTCCTAACGGTAACGCTCTTTGGATGATAGACCAAGCGAAAACCTTTATTTTTGGGGAGTAATCGGTAGACCAAACATCCCGGACCCAATCAAAGTCTTCCGTAGACTGGTTTTGGTGTTTTTCTCTATTCATTGAAGCTACAAAGTAGCCTGATTTGGTAGAGTAGACTTCTGATGGGGTTGGTTGCTAGATGACAATGTCCTCTGCTCCAACTTGGCTCAGTTGCAGGCATAGTATCTGATCCGCTAAGTGAATATAATCTCATTCACTCTTTTGGTATTCCATTTCATCTCATCTGTAAGGAGATCCGAGACTGTTAAGTCTAGGTCTGCTTCCGGGATGGGTCCAAATGGTTTTAGTTATTCTGTTAAAGAAATCTATGAATCTTGCCATACTCTTGTCTATAGTCCATTACCAATGGCCTTTCCTAGATAGTCTTTTAGTAGGTCTCTTCCATGTAGGATACTTCTCCATCCATGTGAGCATACTGCTGGGTATTTTGTTTTGAGAAAAGCTTGTTTGTGGCAGTATTTCTCTAGCAGGATTTTTGCTAGTAAGCAGTCCGTTTTTTTTAGGATCCTCCATGCTTGTTTGGCTAGTAAGGCATGATTGAAAAGTTGGATGCTATGAATCTGAGTCCTCCTCCTGCTTTTGGTTTTGTCATCTTATCCCAACTAACCCAACACATTTTCTTTTTATCTTCAGAGTCATCCCACCATAAGCGTGTTAGGACTGACTGGATGCGTTTACATAGACTTGTAGGTAGTTCAAAGCAAGTCATGGAGTAGGTAGGGATGGCCGTTAGGACTGATTTCAACATCGTGAGTTTGTCGGCTTTTGAGAGGAATCTTGTCGATCTGGTGGCTGCTCTTTGCCTGATTCGATCCACTATAGATGTGAACAAGTCTCTTTTCCTTCTACCAAAGTGCTTTGGTAGGCCAAAGTATTTTCCTGATCTCCATTCTTATGGTATTTGCAACAACTCTTTAATTAGATATTTTTTTCCGTCGATGTCTTTGTAGAGAAAGTAATAGAAGATTTGTCTTTATTAATTCTCTGACCCGATGCTTCTTCGTATTGTAGGAATATCTTCTTGAGGGTGATGCAGTTTTCCTTTGTAGCTTTGCAGAAATACATTGTGTCATATGTAATAAATTTTATGTATTTTAAATTTATTTTGTGTATTATATTAATTAATAATTATATTAACTAAAGTTTAGAAAATACATAAAGATTTATGATAAGTAAATTTAATATCATAAATGCTAACAATGAATTTTATTTGTAGTTTTATAAAAATAAATATAATCAATTAAACTATGTATACAATATATTTTGTGTAACACTGTTGTAAAAAATAACAAAACACTATAATGATGTTGAGTTTGCTATCACATTAGAAAAGAAAAGTCAAATTTCAACACAACAATGGTGTGGTGTTTTCATGTTTTTTTTATGAGATGTCTTTAGACCATGATTAATGAGTTTTTTAAAGTAGAGTTTTTAGCTTCGGTTACGCTACGTTTCTTCATTTTTAAATAAAAAAATTAAATAACATCTCTTAAATAAAAGATATAAAAAATGTTTTTTCTGAAAAATATTTAAAAAGATATCAAATCATGAATTAAAAACTTTAAATAAGAAACGATAATTAATCATGTTCTTAGCATATAAAAAAAAAGAGTTCTGTATTAGTAAAGTAGTAAGAGAGTGCCTGAACATTGAAGAATGGACAATGGGTACAGGATATGCCGAAAGAGAATAATGATGTTAACTACTTTCCCTAATTTTCTCCATAATTGAATTAATTAGTAAACCTTTTGTGCTCTTTAAACCGGAATATTCGGAAACATCAGAACAGAGGATATTCAGAAGGTAGATATTATATTCGTAAACATTTATGATCACCAGATTTTCACGTTGAGTTTTTTTTTTATAATTTAGATATACAGAAACTAAACCACTTTAATAGGAATATATATAATAAATACAAAGAAATTAAAGGAGAATCGGATTCTATTTATATAATAATAGACAGATGTGGACAGTCTATTTCATGGTATAGATTCTAGAGCAATGTATGTGAATGTATAATGGTATTTTGCAGTCTTTTACGGCGCCGACAGTTTATATTTCTCAAATTTAACAATTTTACATTAACATATTTTCTCTCCGCACACTTTCTGAATACGTAAGTTTATCAATAAACAAAAAGAAAATCTCGAAAGATCTCAGCAAATTTCTCGTGTTTCTTTTTTTTTGTTCAAAAGCAAATTTCTCGTGTTTATTTAGCATTGAGAATTTTAGAAAAAGAAGTCCCGTGAATGCAGCAAGCATTATTTTTAAGTATTTTGGTTCACGAGTCACGTTTAGTTCGTTCAGGTACTAAATAACGTTGGTTCACTGTCACTGATTGCATTTTCACAGAGAGAAGATTTGGTGGGGATATGAACCCGAATATGAACAAATCGAGTCTCAAGATAATTTTATACAAGAGCATAAAGAATAAACCATGCAGGAGATAACCATTTTTTAGGTGATGAGTTTTTTTTTTTTTTTTTTTTTTTTTTTTTTTTTGATAACTCAGGTCTCCGGACACTATTTGGGCGTCCGACTATCCACCCGAAGGCGGTCCTGGGGGCCAAACGGAAACCATGTTAAATCCGCTGTGGCCAACACTCGAAGTCGGGTGGCGGGCACCTCAGCCGAGGTTCCATTACCACCAGCCCACAAGCGCTGGTTTTAGGTGATGAGTTGGGTCCAAATGTGATACGGAAGGCAAGAACATTAGTAGATTATAAAAGAAGGTTGATACTAATGAGCATTCTTGGGATGTAAAACTATGAATCAAAGCACACTGGTACACAATGATTCTTACTTGATGGAAGTGTTAAGAGAAAATTT
This sequence comes from Moricandia arvensis, assembly GCA_905132765.1. NCBI lineage: Eukaryota > Viridiplantae > Streptophyta > Magnoliopsida > Brassicales > Brassicaceae > Moricandia > Moricandia arvensis. The sequence goes on from CAJHQP010003396.1 coordinate 26,939, forward strand.
GGGAAAACAAAATGGCCAAAACAAATATCATCAGATAAAAAACTGTAGTAGAAACTCTCAAATTTTAATGGATAAATTTTAATTTTATCACAAATTTGATACTACTTTTTAAATTTACCATTAATGAATGATTATTTTCAAAAATACTTTAAACTTATGATAAAAATAGATTAAACTATATTTTTTTAAAATATTTATAAAACATTTAGAAACTGAACCTCACTCTTTTAACACTAAACCCTAAACAATAATCACTAAAGTGTAAACCTAAATGTTAATATATTTTTGATTAAAAATATTTTAAAAAATAGTATTTAATTTGTGATGTTCTTAGCAATTTCTCAATTTTAATGAACCGCTTGTATTTTCTTATAAGAAAATATTTTTAATAGAAAATTGTTGAAATATACTTTTCAAAGATGAACCGCTTGTGTTTTCTTGTAAAAAAAAACTTTTTCTAATAGGAAATGGTCAAAATTTACTCCTTAGGGGTATTTCCACTCTATTTTTATTATAGAGATTTTATAATAGAAGAAAAAAACAGAAATAATATTTTTGCTCCAGTCTATTCTATTATAGATGAAAATATAACGTTTCTCTATTTATAAAAAAACATAAAAAAAAATTGTAACTTTATTTTTTCTGTTATAAAGATCTATAAAACAGAGATAAATTATAAAATAGAAATAGGTTGGAAATAGTTCAAGAAGGTAGTGTTGGATTGTTGGTCAAGAGATTAACCCATGTGGACAAAGATCATGTGGTTGTTCCTTGGAGAAGAGGAAAGTGTCATTTTTCTTGTAACATACTTCCTTTGTTTCATAAAAATAAAAATTTTGCTGTTTTTACACATTAAAAAATATATATTAATCACTATAATAAATATATCATTTTTTGTAATTTTAAGATTTTAATAATTTTTAATCACTAATAACTCATTATTTTTTTTTTAAAGTTTGCAATATTTTTATCGAAAACATAAAAAATTTATCTTTGTGAAACAATTTTTTTTAGAATATAAAGAGTATATTGTTGGCTAAACCTAAACTTGAGAAATTTCAGGCTTTGAGATTTGAGATTGCACATGTAAGCCATAAAGTTTCCGGAGAAAAGTTGTGTAACATCTCTTCACTAAAAACGAATACTCAGCCTAGGTTAACTTCAAGAAGAAGAAAAAAAGATTTTGAGTCGTGTAAACATGTAAGCCGGAGGGTGGAAAAAAATCTTTATGAATTCAATCTCAAATTGAGTTTGAATATTGAGACTGACTAAAGAAAAGGACACGCATTAGTATGACATACTGAGACAAAAGAGTACAACAGTTGAGTTGAGAAACATAAATGTTTCCCAAAAATTAAACCGGTAATCACTAAACCGGAAAACCAAAGAAAAATAGAAGGTTTTTAGAATTCAAACGCTGTCACAAACGTTTAGTGAAACCCACGTCTGCGTTGCGTTTGGATTGTATAAAGATATTTTGTCGAAATTACCCGCGTGATTAATTAGAAAAAAAGACAAAAAGTGTTACAGTTTCATCAATGATTAACGTTAAAAAACCACATCGTCCAAGTGGATTGGTAAGAGACCGTACAACTAATCTCCTGTCTCCTTAACACGTCTCTCCATCTCTAACTATCTTCTCCTCTCCCCCGAGCTGGTTGACTCAACAACGACTCCTCTAACCGTTTAGCAGCCATGACAACTTCTCCTTGCCGGACCATTAACGCTAATAATGCCATCGCCGCGCCGTCGCCTTCGGGAATGATCTTCCACGGTTGTCGCGATTTCGTCCCGATCAATAAGAAATCAAGCTCGCGTGGCTTGAATTTACCGGCGAAGAGATTGGCTTGGAGCTTAAGTTCTCCAGGGAGGTTCCTCTCTTCTCGTGTGGCCTCTGCTTCTGCGTCGGGGGCTGTGACTTCATCGAATTCTACGAATCGGTTTGAAGCTTTAGAAGAGGGGATTGAGAAGGTAAAAGGGTCGGTTCTAGATTTCGATTTTTCGATAAAAGTCATTCACTTTGGGGTTTATAGTTTGAAGCTGAGATCTTTTTGTTTGATTCCAAAGATCATGATATTGATTGATGTGTAACAAAATCTTTTAAAAAGCTGAGTTTTAATTAGTTTTTATGAATGATAGATGATCCTAATATCTTTTCAAATTAACTTCCAGGTCATTTATAGATGTCGATTCATGGCGTTTCTTGGAACATTAGGATCACTTTTGGGATCGGTTCTGTGTTTCATCAAGGTAAAGCCTCTCCTCCAGCTTCTCTCCTTGCTCTCTCTGTTTTGGTGAAACAGCATCGAATGTGCATAAGCTTTAGCTCCTGTCTTGTAAGAGCACACACCATCATGAGTGTTTGAATCTTCAGTGTGTTTTAAGATATCTAATCTATTTGCATTTCACAGAAGAAACACACCATGCTTTAACTTCTATTTTGTTTGGCCCTCTAACATTTGATGGGGGTGCAGGGATGTCAGTACGTGGCAGACTCGTTTGTGCAGTATTCTGTAAATCGCGGGAAGGTGATTTTACTTCTGGTAGAAGCCATAGGTGCGTGTTTGTTTAACTATCTTTGAGCGTAAGATCATGCACAAAACTTTATTGATAGGTTGCTGATGATACGACAACATATGTGTAGACACATATCTTTTAGGAACTGTGATGCTGGTCTTTGGAATGGGACTTTACGAGCTGTTCATTAGCAACCTCAAAACTTCAGAATCGATTTCACATGATAATGCTTCCAATAGATCGAGCCTCTTTGGCATGTTCCCCTTAAAGGTTGCTCCTTCAATCTTTAAATGATCAAGATTCTTGTTTTTATTTTGGTTCATGCTAAAAGTTTTCTAATGTTTTCCTCAGGGGCGACCTCAATGGTTAGAGGTAAAAACAGTTAGTGAGCTGAAAACGAAGCTGGGACATGTTATAGTGATGCTACTGTTGATTGGTTTGTTCGACAAGAGCAGGAAAGTTGCTATAACTTCTGTGGCGGATTTGCTATGTATCTCTGCTTCTATCTTTCTTTCTTCGGGTTGTCTCTTCTTGCTCTCTAGGCTCAATGGCTCACACTGAGTTAGATTGTCTTGCCTTAAAATAAATGGAACTTTGTATGATGTGTATAATGTTTTAGTAAAGTTTCACATTCTCTTTTATCCACACACTTTTTGAAAAACAATAATCAAAATATACATAAACTGCATACGTACTTGAACAATCTTAATTTTGACTTTGGATAAACTGCATACGTAGCATGTTTTTATTGCTTTGTCAATGAACTGAAGCAGAGACAATGGATTTTCAGAATCATTACCATGAAGACCTGAGCTCCTCTCCTTCATGTAATGAACCACATGAAATGCAATTTCAAAAGAAACATTGAGGTGTTGCTTAGAGATGTATCTGAAATGCATTGAACAATTTCATTCCAGTATGTTGTATAGGTTTCTTTATGAATCTCTAGAACTAGCGGATCTCAAATCTGAGCTGAATATTAGTAGGCGAAAAAAAGGTGTTGACAAATCTCATGAGGACCAGAACACAGAACGCACGTTGTATTCACATTCACATTCCACATCATCATTCTATTACATGTTGCATCCTATTTTGCATTGTAACCAATAGTAGAAAGGAGTGTTTTGGCATGGCATGGGGGAACCATACTCTTCTACTCCTGTTGCATGTGAGGTAAAACACACCGCACGAATTTGATTCCAAGTTTCCTTGGACGAAAATTTGTTCTTGTATCTGTCCTCTATGCATCTCCATAACACATTATCCACTGCTATACTTTTTATCCTCTCAATCTCGTTTAGCAGTTGTGCCAAATGTTTCCTTCACATATGATGTTGGAAAAATTTCTACTGTTGAGTTATCTACAGTGCCTTAATCAAAATGAAGTAGCTCTGCCATTTTTATGTCCACTTGTGAATTTTTTTCTCATTTTCAGAATTTTCTTCCACATCCAATTAATGTTCTCTCCTAATAACCAGAATAAACCTCTTTCTTCTTACAATATATATGTTTTGATGCAATTTTATCCACAATGAAAATTGAGAAGAGATGATCCTCCAAATAATCTTTAAGTCGGTGACTTTTTAAACTTCTTTAAGTGATCGCAATCCCTAACCATACTCAGTTTTTGGACAATCCTTTCGACTTATTTTTACTTTATTGTTTTCACTTTTCAGCTTGGAGCCAAAATTTATGAATATTCAAAAACACATATTACTTAACAAGGTACATTCTAAATTATATTTTATATTTAAACTACTTATATAAAAATCGGAATGCTTGTTGTATATCACTAAATCATAAACAAAATACATAATGACGCCTTTATGATTAAATATAAATTTACAAAAATCAGAACTCAAAACTTACGGTAAGTAAACCATAACGTACTTGTGGGTTCTCTGCGCAATTATTTAACTGCCATTATGAGTTGCATATAGACATGAAGAAAACACACATTTAACACGTAATTATTTAAAGTCTGATATTATAACTTTTATTAAATTCATCTACCCCCAACGTCAACTTGCATTGGACAATCGATGATATCAACGCACCAATATAATTTGCGTAAAAAGGAAAATACAAAAACTCCAAATCTGGAAGAAAATTGGAAACATAATGAATGATATGATTTGATCAAAGAAAAAAATGAATGATATGATTATTGAAGATAGGCATTGTTAAATGTACCGTGACTACTGTCTTCGACATTCAGCTTTTTTTGTTTGATTCTCAAATTATGCAGTCGGCGGGTCCTTTCATGATCTGAGGACTTTATTGGTTCTTTCATATCTATGAACATTGTTAGTACTATTTTTAACATTATTACTAAATATATCCTGATTTAAACGTTCGAACCATAATTTATCAGTACCTTTTGATCTCTTGAGTCCCATATCTGTCTGGCATGCACATGTATGAATCAGCCTCAAGAGCTTCCTACGGAATATCAATGTTTTATACTTTTATTCATTTTTATTTTTATTTTTGTTATTGTGGGTTTTGTTTCTTGGAATGCAAGAAAGGTCAAAATGCAGGGGACTTCAAAGACTTGGCTTGTAGATTTAGTGAAATCTGGTAATGGTTTGATCCTTCCAGGTTGTGACGCGATGGAAGTCTTGTATGAATGCAAAGGTGGGGCGAAGAAAAAGACATCCACTGGAATTGCGTTTGCGTTTGGGGAAAACGTTTATGTCGTGGAGTCTAAAACAACTATAGTGGCTTGCGGTGCGCTTACAATGCTTCATCTGTTGAAACGCAGCGGTATGAAGAACGGTAACATTGGGATAAACCTTTGTTTACATCCAGTGGTTATGGCTTGGGGATGGTTCCCTGAGGAGGAGAAATGGCCTGAAAAGAAGAAGAAGAGCTATGAAGGAGGAATAATGACCAATATCTAGCGTTGTAAACGCAGAAACAAAGAGTTCCTATGGCAAAATGGTGATTCAACACCTTCACTTCATCCAAGGTTGTTCTTAGAGGTCATTCCTTGGAGATCAAGCAGTGATTTCAATACCCGAATTCTCAAGAACCGCACACGTTTTCACGCTTTTGAGAGATAAAAGAACCGGAACAATCAACTCCAAGAGTTGTATCCACGACAACTTAAACAACGAAGATGAAGAGAGTCTAAAGAAGGGACTTGAGAGAGTCTTGAACATTTTGACCGCGGCAGGACTGAGGAGATTGGGACACATAATTCACAAGGTAAGAGTTTGAACGTTAGGACAGTGAGTGCAGTAGAGATTGAGCGGTTTTTAAGAGAAGAGAGTTCAAAGGGATTGAAGGATCTGTCAGGACAAATGTGTTCAGCTTATCAGATGGGAAGTTGTAGAATGGGAACTAGACCAGAAGTATCTGCGGTGAAGCCAACGCGAGAGACTTGGGAGGTCGAATGTTTTTCCAACGGCTTTAGGGGTTAAACCAATGGTCACCGTTCAGTCTATCGCTTATTATACTGGCCTCAATGTTGTTGATGCTCTTAAGAAGAAGTAATGAAGTCTCCTCTTTGCTTAGATTTTTTTTTTAATAAAAAATTACAATCTTAAATTTAAGAATTTATATTTTATACTACCATAAGGGATACCCATTTTATTTTTATTTGTAGCTTATTACTACTAAAGACTAATAAACAACTTTGATAAATAAAAAAGTAAAGATAAGTAAAATGGATAATGTTCCTAGGCCTAGTAGCCGATTGAAAATCCATATTCAAACTTTCATTTTCTTAAGAAAAATACAAAATGTATTAAGTTTTCAACTTGGGAAGGCTTGATCTATACTCCATAAACATAGTCTTTTGTAATCATTTGATTTTCTCTGTTTAAAAAGGCTGAATAATCAACGTTGACTTCGCCTTTTATTAGTCAAATCTATTCCCATTGAATGGTTTTAGCAGAATTATCATTTAATAATATTATAATATATTCCCCGTTTTCCATATTCATTTGGTTGACGAAGAAGATTTCTCCGAGAAATTCTCTCAGATAACCGAAAATTCTAAAATGTGTGTTGTATTGTATAACAGTATAAGTAAGTATACATACGCCATCATCTATTTCCTTCAAAATTGTTTTTGAAAAATATCATTTGATATTAATTAAGAATATTCAGCTACTTGGCCCTTTCCCACTCTTATTTAGTTGACAAAGAAGATTAAACGTTTATGTAGTAGAGTTATACATATATACGCGCGTCCACAAATCTTACGAGGTAGAAAAATCATTAGAAGCGATGCACAACCATGTTCCCTACTCGGTCGTGTTCGTTCTTGGTCTCGTTTCCTTCATCACATGTTTTGTAGCCGAGTTCAAGAGAACAAAGGTACCACCACGTAAGCTAACTTCCATTAAAAGTCTCTGTTTCTATTTCTTTAATCGAAAAGTTCAAACCAATGTTTCCTGAAATATCCATGTCTGTAGAAAGAAGATGTTCGATGGGACACAGAGAGGAACTGTTATATACCAGGAAGCCATGCTTTTTGGCTCGGAACAGCAGCTGTTGTTTGCTTCTCTGTTGCTCAGATTGTTGGAAACATAGTTGTGTTTCGAAATCACAGGACACGACTCAAAAGAGAAGATGGTTACAAGATTACTAACCTTACTTTACCCACTGTTCTTTTGATTCTCTCCTGGTAAATATATTTACCCTCAAATCTGTCTTTTTCTAACGTAAATAACTCAGAAAGTTACTCTCCTATGCGGTGATTTAAACAATGCGATGGTGTTTGCCGTTTTTTTTTTTTTTGCGGTTTAAGGTTTATACACTGAAAATCAAATAAAACCATTTGTAGGTCGGTTTGGTTTGATACAGTTTGAATTTAGTTGTATGAAGTGTTCGGTTAAGGTTTAGTTATAAATAATTCCTGTCAATATACTGATATATTATTAAATATAGCGATTTTAAAGTGATATATATATATATATAAGGGACTATAACCGGTTTGGGTGTTTTTTGGGTTACATGACTAAAACTGGTTTGGTTTAAGCATTAACTTTCATTATATGTCTTTTGTTACTGTTTTTTTCATCCCATTGGTTTTATAAGGGACTATAATATCATCAAACAGCTGTATAAAAATTATATATCTTTTGAGGTTCTTTCTTACCTATGTGGCTATATATCAGGTCAAATTTTGTGGTTCTGGTTTTGATTCTGAGTACTGCAATAAGCATGAGCCGAGAGCAGCCTTACGGAGAAGGATGGCTCGAGGAAGATTGTTACCTTGTCAAAGACGGTGTCTTTGCAGCTTCGGGTTGCTTAGCCATACTTGGACTAGTAGCCTTGACTATATCAGCCACCAAGATCAAAGTAAAGAAGCACCAACAACAACTTGTGGCAATCGTCATCAAAGACCAGGACCAAAAACAAACAAAGTCAGAAGAAAGAAAGCAGAACCATGATGATCACCAAGCGAACAAGTCAGCCACTGTCACTTATTTTGTGGAAGAAGCGGCTTCCACTACTGATGACATGACAAAAATAAATGACAGGATATAAATAAATATTTACAAAGTTGTATTTCATGGATAGTTTGTGTCTATATTGGAAATGTTGAATGGGCATAACACCGCACCAAGCACACTAAATGTTGGTCACTTTAGGATCCCATAAAGAGTCAGTTTCAACTTGTGTATAATAATTAGTATATTATGATATTTTCTTTGCTTATCAGTCTATGACTTCCAAGTAGGAAGATTCGTCCCCAGTCATAACCCCACAAGCCACTATTAACGGTCTACATAACTCTGACTAATCTAAGGTTATACTAACAACATGGGTAATGAAAAGAAGACCACACACCTCTGGGAGATGCATTCACTTTGGACCCAATATCTAAGTCAACCAAAGTTGACCTTTCCAAATTTAAGTTAAAACTAAAAAGCAAGGGGAATAGAGAAAACAAATCATGGAAGTAGACTATAAAGACTTTGCATATTTCTGAAGACTTATCAGTTTTTTTTGGATATAAGAAAATTAACAACACTCTACAAACTATCATAAGTATCAAAAGGTAATTCATTAGATAAAAATCACACATGAACTTGTCAATGATATATATACTATCTACGATGTTGACCCACAAGTCAGAAATCAAAGCCTCCATTAGTCTAGATCGAAAAAGGCAAGTAAATTAACTTTTGCAATGTGCTTAAGGTATTCCTATTTATTATAATTTCTAGGTTTTTCTTACATAAATCATGGAGGATCACACACATGTGTGAGGTAAGGAAATTATAAAATCTGTTTTAGTGAAAACACTTTCCCTTTGCAGATTGGACCAATTCTTAGAGGTTTCTAAGTAAGTCATAACCAAATTAGCCTTTACATAAAAATGGCTTACATATTTTACAGCATAAAAATGGCTTACATATTTTACAGCATAAAAATGGCTTACATATTTTACAGCATAAAAATGGCTTACATATTTTACAGCATAAAAATGGCTTACATATTTTACAGAATGCATTTATGGTTTCTGCGATTGGTGCCTATATGGAGAAGACTATTCATATATCAAAGTACATAAGAGCAATTTCTTTTAAGTTTAAATTGTTGAACTGTTTTTTCTTAGAGCATCATTATCCCATATACCCTAGTGGATCTCTTAATTTTTTTTTTTTTACTTTTTGCCTTAAAAAAAAAAATTAAAAAGTGCACCAATCGCGGATCGCCACGTGTCAATGGGGCCCGCGAACAGTGCAAAAAACCCATGATATGGGTTTCCTATTTGGTATACATAAGAGACTCTCTCTCTTAAAAAAGTGGTCCCCCCCAAATAAGAGACCCTATAAAATGAGGGATAAAGATGCTCTTAGGCTTTCTGACAAGAAGGTTGTTGTTTCTTTCCTGAATAAAGAAGGTTGTTAATTTGTTATTAACGCAGTTTCTCTCTTTCTCATAGACAAGGTGAAGAAGGCTGAAAGAAAAAGGAGAAAAAAGCTAAAAAAAAGCTAAAAAAAAGGAGAGGAGATAGATAACTGGAAGTTGAAGTTGAATGAGACTATTGTGGTACGTATGTTTGTTTGTGATTACATGGAGGAAGACTTAGACTCTAATATTTATAAGAATCCAATTAGTGCATTAAAAATAAAAGATAATCACTAATCAGCATATATCATACTATCTATATTATAGAATTACTCTCCTAAATATCATCACTTGTATTAAAAAAAAAAGACGAAAGGTTAAATGCAAAAGCATATTGTGTTGATCATTGCACCGACTCCACACAACGCAAGCGTACTGTATGTGACCAAGGAGCTGTAAGCACAAGATCTGCCCATTCAACTTGACCCCAAACTTCACCATAACCTTTTTTAAGCAATATCACAGCACACCAAATTCGAGAGGTGTTAAAGGAAGGATACACCGCAGGACCGACCCAAAAGATTACGAGTTTTCCACCATAACTCCCTATTTCCACTCCAAGTTCACTACTAAACTCCTGACAGAGTTCAGTCAAACCAATCACTAGTCTCCACTTTCCACACGTTGTGTCATACCACCAGCACTCACGTTGATCATAAGAGTACCATACACCATCTACCTTACAGATACTCTCACCAAAGTATGCATGATAAACCTCCCACCTACATTCTTCAACAAGATAAACAAAGTTGCTATTATTGCTGCTCAATAAAACTTTTCCTGGTTCAGTTTCAAGCCTTTTAATTAAAGAGAACCGGAGCTCGGCGCCAGGGTCCGGTAAAGGCTCCCAGGTTTGAGTTTTTGGGTCAAAAACCTCAGCCCAATGCGTAGACTCATCTCCTTCACACCCTCCCATTACATATAATTTCCCATCAAGTGAGCACGTAAGTGGATTCTTACGAGCCACCATCATGCGAGGGGCTTTACGTCGCTTGCCTATCAGCTTATCGTAGACCCAAATATTACTAGAGGAGGGCTTGTTTTGACCTCCAATCTCGTAAGTTTCTGAACCGACAGTTTCATAACATATCGGCAAGCAAGGAAATATAGGACGAAGGCACTGGTAATAGAAAATTTCCGGTGCACTTGTCCCAAGTCGTCCAATAAAGTAAGGGTTTACAATCATTGGGACTTGTCCACAGACTGAACCATCTACGATCACGAGGATGGATGCGCGATTGTATGCAGACATAAACACATGCCTCTCGGGTTCCAAGGTAGGATCTCATCATGCCGAGCTCCTGAGGTGATTAGCGAGCGGAAGCTCTTGGAGACTAGACAGAGCGTTGGGTAGTATGATGTCGGGATGCGAGCCAAGATACTCAGAACTATGTCCTCTGGTAGTAACTTAAACAAAGGCATAGATGGTGGTGATGGAGGCCGAGGCAGTTGAGGAGAGTTCGAATCGTTTGCTAATTCCATATTTTCTTTCTCAAGAAAGTACGAGATTAGGTGTTTTTTTTTTCTTACAACGAAAACAACCTTTTGTTTTTGTTTGGTTGTTATTTTATTTGTTGCTAAGCGACCTTTTTGTTTTCTTAATTGGACACCCATAGAGTATATATATATACAACAGCCTGAAATTATCTCCTATACCATAAGTGAATAAGAATCCTAATACAAAGTTGATTAGTTAGTTTCCATCCCTTATATTATTTGAGGAGTATTTTTAATAAACAACCTTTCATTCATGTGTTATTAACAAAACTGTCATTACTTACGTGGCAGCCTCACAATCATTCTCAACCATTTTATAAAAATAGATATAATTTACTAGAGTATTTACAATTCAATGCCAATTGACTTATGTTTTTAATTATGTAGTGTTGCACCGTGTTATTAATAACCTATTTATAAAATCGAATCTTTAAATTATCATTTAAATATTAAAATACAAAATGTATGTGAACAATGAAAATCATTATATTTATTATAAAATTAGTATAAAATATATAATATATTTATTTTAAAATAATAATATATATATATATATGTTTTATTGAATATATTTGTAATGCATATTAATTTATAAAATAAAAATATAGAAACTTTTTTTATTATTTAATAATAGCATACAATTATGTATAAATCCAAAATAAATTATATATTTTAAAAATAAATTTTACAATTAATTTTTAGTTTAAAATATATTTAATTTATTTTAAAAATTAAATTGGTGATGTAAATGAATACATAAAGATTTATGGTCTCATTAAGTTAAATTTTGAACGATTGTCAAACTGAAAATATATTATGAAGCATTGTTAGAAATAATTTATTAGCAAATATACTCATGAGATCATCACTTTCCTTTTTAAGAATCCGACTACACATACATTGCTAACTTATATTTAAATTTCCTAACTTATAGATAAATTAATTGCGTTTAGTAGTTTGTTAAGGAAGAATGATATAACTCAGAATTTTTTTCTGATTTGCAAACAAAGATACGAAAATATCACATTAGTTCTTGATTGACATAGCATTAATACCATATCTATATTATTAAAATAATTATTTTTTTAACCGATTTTACTCCGTGAAAGGCATGAACAATCGGATGATCCTATCGTCCTAGGAAAAAAGTGCTGCAGAGTAACTTGATTATCATACAACTTGACCCAAATTTGGAATACCTTCCGACTAATGTCGTGGATTAGCTGAATCACGTGTTACCAGACTACCATGTAAACTGTCTGGGCCAAAACCCAAGTCCAAACTTCCCACATAACAGTAACTTGTTTCAAAGGAGACTCGAACCTCAAAGAGAGTGTTGTAGCACATTCCCAGTGCTCATCTACCACTTGACCACAATCATCTTTTTTTTTCCTAAGTCTTTCATAACTCCCAGCTTAGAACAAAATTTTATAGAGTGAGATAGAGTACAAGAACTTTAAATAGTCAGACTAAACTCATGATGGAGACTGAGAGTTCGCAGTATACCTTGGCTTTATCATGACCAGCATCATCATCTAGACCTTCTCTTTCACAGTATCAAAATCTGCAATCATACATTGGAAGCTTTATCTGGTTTCTAACTACAAAAGCTTTCTCTGTCAGCTGAATCTCCACGATTTGGGACTAGGTCTTCAAAACTGTATGGATTCGGTCCTAACCCTCCAAAATCATTATTCGTATACCTTTTTGTCTAGTGATTTTATCATATACTAGTCGTTTTGATTTTGAATGGTTTAATTTTGTGCAGTGATATGTTATGCTACAGAGAACATGAATAACAATGTATTTCAAGTTCCACCTTACGTTGTATTCAAGAAGACTCAGATTAAGGTATGTCTTTTGTTATGTGTGTTAATGTGTATCAGTTTCATTCTAATTTGATATACTTTGCTAAGCTCAAACTTTCCTTTTTAAAATCTATGTACCAAATTAATTAATTTTACAGAAAATAATACTTACGCTTCCTTTGAGTTACGCATTACGGTTGTTTAGCAAGAGAAGCCACACTTGGTAAACGTTCTCCTTATGCCACAAAGCCACCACTTCCTTTAATCTTCTCATCATGCAATCAAAACAGTCCTAAGAGACGGCAAAAAAACTCCACTATCAATCTCCAAAGAAGAGCTCAGCAAACCTCATACGCTGCCTCCTTCGAGCTGGTGTTAGCTCCTCAAAGTTTATTTGCCATTTTTGGGCATGTTCCAGTTTCTTATCCGCCGTTATTACATTATCTCTTGTATTACATCAGGTCACCTTTTTTGTGTGCACGACTTGTATTATAAAAGGTTCAATGAGCGTCAAAGTTTACAACTAAAATAGAAGATCCCGGAGACATGCTCGAGAAAACATTACAAAACAACTAACGATAGAACCATTGAGGGGCAAGTCATGCTCAGCGAAATGAAGAAACCCATGGAAAAACTCCATTTTTGTTCCCAAAGCGATTGTTCAAAAGAATAAGTCGAAAACGACATTGATGCACCTCTAAGAAGACGTTGGAATGGTGACTGGGAAGAATTTTAGGTTAGAAGCTCCAGAACTGTAGGTAACATTGAGAGTACAAAGTCCTATCTGACTTGATTTGACGCTGAAACAAGCACAATGCGCTCTAAACCCAACAAAACTTATCGAAGAGACTAGGTGAATCTCAAGTTCTAGATTTACCTTTAGAGAGGTGTTTAGGATAATGGAGTTTGATGACATAGCTGATGGTTTAATTGGGTCTAAACCTAGAAACTCAACATTATCGCGTAGAGGCCAACAAATTGTGACCGAAGGAGACCTGTGCATACAGTCATCACACTCATCGTGGTTGAACGTGTGTGAGCAAACATCGTAGTACATCAGGTCACTTTAACTCAAAAACGCATCGTAGTCGTTTGCTTTTGTATACCTAAAGATCCAAACATACCTAATCTTACTTGTCGTTTCCTTTTGTTCTAGATTGATGGAGGAATTGATTTTGAGGAATTGACTAAGTACTTCAAGCAGTACGAGCTATGGGGCGGTCACCTGAAACACCACGACCTCCTTTTACGTGGGACTTTATTTTTTGATCCTACGGTTGTAAATTTATCAGATATGACCAACAAAAATAAAATATTAATTTATTTAGGATATTTACAATTTATTTCCTTTTCATGCAAGGTTATAAATTTAAATAGAAATTCCAATTTCATCATTTATAAATGTGTTTATCTCATTCAAAATATGTAAATAAAAAATAACATTCAGTATATCTATATTTTTATTTATTATTTGTCACACAACTATTAAAAAAAGAATATGATCATGAATGGAGAAATTTTCTCTAAAGGCCCTTGTATTGTATAGAGAAGATCTCAAAAAACATTCCTACTATTACAGAACAAAATTATCAAGTATACACAAAAAGCTACATTCTAGATGAGATTGTTGTTTCTTTTTGTTTCAGTTATTTAGAAAACACTAAAAATTATTCAAGAATGTGTACAAATCTTTGAATATTGTCTACGTCTACATTCCCTTTCGGGCTTTGACTTAAATATGAAAAAGGTCAACTATGGTTGACTTAGTTCTTATTCGCCGTCAATGTTGGACATGTTGTATAGTCAAAGAGGCTTGAACTATATTTACATATGGATAAAGGACGTCACCAAAAAACAAAAGCATCAATAAAAAAAATAGTACTAGGACTAAAACTATAAACCGTGAATAAGTTATCTTCTAAAACCAACTGAACTATCATTGGCGGTCAGTGCTGGATATGTTGTCTAGTCAGAGGGGGGAACATGGACTGATCATCGCCACGTTGAGTTTTTTTTGTATAAATACAAGCTCAAAATCCTGTGAAAATCAGCACAATTAGTCAAAACTAAAAAAAAATAATTTGTGTATTTTTTTTGACTAAACAAAAAAATAATAAAAAAGTTAAATTTGTATATTTGACATTGGTCATATTCCATTTTGAAAACACAATTACCTTGAGGTCTTTGAACCTGAAAGCTACGGGAAGCACGAGCTTGTTGCATGCTGCGATTTCAGAACGTCTTTTCTTCTTCCTGCCTTCGGTTCTGTAGCAGTAAGCTGAACCATTGTCCATTATAAGTCTTTCTTCCTCGAGATTGAAATGTGTTAAGGGCCCTTCGACTCTCTCATCTTCTTTGGTGATTACACTGACAAAATGACCAAGGAAAGACTCATGATAAGAAAAAAAAAAAAAAAAAAAAAAAAAAAAAAAGACTCATGATAAGGTTTACGAGACGATTGTGACAAAGAAAAAACTTTTGTTTAGAAAGATATTGTCATGAACAAGAAAGAAGAAATAAAAATAGTTTTGGTTTTGTAAAGTGGTTACCTCATTAGGTAGTTTCAGAACTTGTAGATCCTGAAAAATGAATACAAATAGAACTTGTTAGTTATGTGGAGAAGTAGATATGATATTAAACAAATAATATGTAATACATAAACTGACATTGATGCCACTTCTTAGAAATAGAGCTTCACCACACCCAATGATATTGGTGGGATTCTCATGAGTGCAACATGTTACTGCACAAAAAGTGATTTTCATAAACTTATAAGAACTCATATTATTCCAATGAGTTGGAAACAAGAGGTCCATCGAATTTAAAAGGGGTTTAAAACCTTAATTCTTCTTCCTATTGACCACCTCACAATAGGAAAAGCTATCCACCATCTGGTTACTTGCTCAAATGCTTTTATGAGAAATAGCTTGGAAGTCTCGCACATCACATGAAAGAATATGAGCTTCATGTCCTGAAACAAAATTGAAAATCAAATTTAAGTTCATATGTTTTTCTTGGATTCCATAACATTTTACTGCACAAAATTTAATACACATGCACAACTTTTTCTACTTTTTTATGAAGAGATATACCAATGAAACGTGCAGCCATTCATATACGTAAATCTAAAATAACTCACTTGTTCCAAGATTTTGTGGAACATTAATCAAGTTATCAGCGATAATGATATTTAGAATAACTCTTTTACTTTCTAACAACTAAAAATAACTTAACTTTGACCTATGAAAATACCCATTAAATTCCCTAGCAAAAGAAATCAGTTGTTCGATTACATAATCAAAGATTGTGTAGAAGTAATGGAAAAGTATAGTGAAGAAAAATAAATAAAAACATAATATACAAGAACTTAAAAGTTTCAGTTAAAATCATTACCTTTTCAAGACAAAGAATCAAATAATGTAGATTAATGTTATAGATAACACTGTCATATCGCATATCACTGTTAGCAATCAAAGCAACATAACTTTCGATGAACGATTCGACCAAATTTTGCAACAAAGTTGAAGAAAAGATGAACATGGCGAGGTTTAGATTTAGACCAAAAGACTCTGTTCACACACGAAATATACATTGACCCAAGCAACCACTAGAAAGTTCATCTTATCCGTGACAAGTCACAAAGAAGAGAGAGAGATAAAGAGTTACAAAACCCTAATTCTTCATAGGTTCAAAACCCTAATTGTTCTTTCTCCTGGCCATTTTAGAGTAAGAAGGGAGAGCCCCTTGGTTCCTTGTTGTAGTCCTGGGCTGAGAAAGAGATGGAAATTCTCTCTCCTGAGGTGAAAGAAAGATGATCTCCATGTCCTGAAGCGGAGAGTCGTATCTCAAATCTGAGTTCGTAAGCTTTTCTTATTCTTTGGATGTTTCCAAGAAACGATCCTTGATCTGACGTGATCTCAGTGTTTTAGATCTTTGGATGTGGAGTGATGGTGGGATCTGAGAGGTCAATGAGCCTTTCTTCCTTCACTTCCAAAGTTTCTTACTGCACAAGCAAGAAAACATTATAAGATCGTTGGAGTGATCAAAGATGTAGGGTTTCAATAAAGAGATTGTATATGGATGCATAAACCATAAACAACAAAAATGTGAAGATTTTTACCGTTCTTCACAACGATCCTTGCATTTGTAAGATCAACCTCGTCAAGTATCCCTTCGATCCTCGATTCCTCCGTAAAGATGATGGTTATAAAGTTACAAATTGAAGATAAAACAAAACAGAGTCTAATGGAGAAGAAACTTCATATTTTCATTCAGTACTTTTCGTCACAGTTACAATAGCCTTCATCATATATATAGGAAAGTAGATCTTCTCCCTTTTTGTCTCTATTAGCTAGTGACAGCACACTCAGTCAAAGAACTAAATCTATTCATAACTGTAATGTCTTGAGCTGTCAATCCCGTACGAAGGTCATGCATTTTAGGAGAGCAGAGATGTTGTGGCTTGGCAATTTTAAGAGAGGAAGATGTCAAAGTCTGAGGTTGTGGACTCTTAGGATGTGGGCTTGTTGTGTTAGCTTCATGTTGATGACCAAGATCGGAAGGCCCACATCCAATACTATTATTACCAATGTCTTCCATGTTCAGAGATGAGGGGAGAAGACGAGATGAGACGTTCTTGCTCTATACGTTCGCTCTCTTTCTTGATCGAAAAGTTTGTTTGTATTGTTTTTAAAGACTCAGGTATTTCTAGAGGGGAAATTGTATCGTATGAAAAAAAAGAAATTGCATCGTATGATGCTCAAAAAATCTATAATTCACTCTATGACTAATTTTCCTAATATACTGATACATTGTGTGTCTTTTATATAATATTGTCATACTGCTTTTCTATCCAACCAATGAAACCTCCAAAGAAAAATTAATAATGATTAGTGACTCTAAAAAAGAAAATGTGGCCAATTGTGGTAAAGAAAAGGCAATGACGAAGGCGTACACGGCCAGCAGAGACAACGACTCTTTCATTTCTTTTCCTCCATCTCTTAAATCATTGATTCTCATAATCATTCTTTTGCTTTCATATTCTATTTTCATTGTTGATCTTGCAAATGAGACTGAGATCATCGCATGAGGGTTGATCCGCACTGTTATACATATCCAATGGTGAACAATAACGATGGTGGATCGGTAAAAGTGTCGCCGTGTCAGAAAAAAGAGAGGAGATACAGACAAGCTCTACATGGTGGTGAAGAATAATAATGGTGGGCCAAGTGAATGTGTATCAGCATGTCTTAAAAAACAGAATTAAAGAAGATGAACTCACCGTCTATTTTACATTCAGTGAAAAGAATAGTATAGTAGAGATTCTTTAGTGTAGCTATTTATGTAAGGGTAACATATTCTATACTATTTCTTCAAAATGGAACAATCTGTCAATTTTATATTTTTTTTTCTCAGTCATTTTGTGATTGATTGTAATCCGAATGTTGGACAAATTTGATTATTTGGAAAATCCTTTTTTTACTAAATTCTAGTTTATAAGTCTAATTCTATTAAATAATTTATATTTATATAGTATAGTTTAATATTACATAATATTATGTATTATTTTTTATTTTGATATTTGGATGTAGGGTTAAGTGATTAGGGTTTAGTATGTAGAGGAAGAGGGAAAAGTTGAAGTCATCATTAGATTTTGAGATTTGGATTTAGGATTTTTATTTGTAGTTTGAGTTTAGTGATTAGAATTTAAGATTTAGTATTTAGAAGGTGGGGTTGAGGTTGGGGTCAATATTAACTTCTTCCATGCAATCATATACATTTCATATTGTTTTGTTCTATTCTATTTGATGAATGTAGAATAGAATTTGATTGTACGGTGAATATGCATATATTATATTTTAAATTTTTATCATTGATATGATTATTGGTTTATGCATTAACCACACCGACACAAGTGATTTACAGTTTTAATTTTATCATTTTGTTAATCACATCCACATTAATGATTTTAATTCATAAGTATATTCTACTTTACATTTTATATAATATAGTATAATATAAAAAAATATTATATACTATTTCAGATTTTAAAATTATTTAAATATTATAAATATATATTATAGTTTATATTTGAGTTTAGGTTTAGTGATTGGAGTTTATGATTTAGTATTTAGGGGTGGGGGTAATATTTAGTATTTAGGGGTTGCGAATGAAATTATAATCCTATACTACTTTGGTCATGGAATAGAACACTCAATGCATATGTGTGTAGTAATTAAACGTGTAACGTGGATGAATATATTTCTCATCAATAAAAACTCTTATTTTTAGAATATTATATATTTGATGCTCAAAATATTAAATAGCATATGTAAATAAAATAGATCTTATATTCTATAAATTTGTAAAGGTCTATACTATTTTCTTGCACATTGAAAACAACATTATCGAGAATATCTCCATCGTTTTTCCTCTTATTATATAGTAATCTATCGGAGATCAGTTTTATCTTAATTAATTGAATGCCTTGATTAGTTGAACGCTGACATCACTCATCATTGCCACTGTTTTCTCCTCCAGAAAATTGATTATTTGGCAAAAATATTCTTACCATTCTCTAGTTTACAAGTTTGTCTATTCCATAATTCATATTTGTATAGTATTGCTTAATATTACATAGTATTATTTACTATTTGTAAATTTTGATATTTGGATTTAGGGTATATATTTGAGTTTAGAATTTTATTGATTGAGATTTAAGATTTAATATTTAGTATTTAGGGGTTGGGTAATGTTTAGTATTTAGAAGTTCTGGATGAAGTTATTTAGTGATATGGAATAGAACACTTGTTGTATATGTATATGGTCAATAAACGTGTGACGTGAATGATTTTTTTATATGGAATATATGTGATCCATTCTTAACCATATATTCTATTGTCTATTTTGCATTTAACTCACTAACTAACGAACTCTTTGTGTTTTGCATTGTTGCTTATGTTTCTGTGTGAGCTAGTCTAAAATTTCATCAGTCTTTACCTTTCTAAACAGTTTCCGCAGCATGGTCACTAGGGGTCCAACTCACAAGGTCCTAATAGAAACTTTCAAGTAAGTGACCCTTCGCTAAGACAACATATATAGTTTTCTCAAAACCTTCTAGATTAGTTATCCTTTCTCCACTACACCACATACTGTCAGCCATCGACTATAATTAACATAATGAGATACAGAGAGGTATGTGGGTTCATTGTGTATATGTGCAGTCATTTCGTCCCAGGACAGCGATTCAAACACCAGTGACAACAAAGGAGCTTCGTCTTCCTAATCCTCCTCCTCCAAGCTCATTCTCTGCTCCACCACCTGACTCTGTCTCTGGTTCACAATCAGGATCCTCGTCTCAGCAATCTCTTGAGGCTGTTGTTACCGGATCGTCTCAATAGAAACCTTTGTTATTCGAATTTTTGCTTGTGTTATTTAAATAAGACCCCAACGTATCGACAATTCCTGCTCATCAAGTTGTTTGAAAGTAATGGAAGAGAATTGTTTCAGTTTTTGTTGGATGTCATACATATATGAGATGATCTTCTCAGTTGTCGTACATGTGTCCTCTAAGGAAGCAAAACACACACACACACACACATGAGATCTATCAACTCTCACTATAGTTTTGCATAAAACATACATTTTTGATGATGCAACACAATCAAAAAGTGGTCTCTGCAGCTATATTGGTGTTTGATTATGTAAACCAAAAGGAATTTGTTCTCTTAGTTGAGTGAATACAAAGCATCATAACTTTGGACAACCTCTTGCTTCTCCTGAATTGTTCTTGTGGTATCTGAACAAACCAAGTACATGTTTCTGCTTATACAAAATAACTGAAACTTACATCTAACTGACTACAAGATGAATCTGCATGTGGATCCACATTCCACAGATGACAAAATATCCTTGGAATGAGTTTGGCTTAGAGGCAACATGACTGGTAATACTGATCATGTTTAGAGAAGTAGCAGATTCTTCAAAGTTTCCATGGTTTACATCAGAAACTTCAGCTTCCGGCGAGTTGTTCCATCTCTTATCTGCCATTTCTCTCAAAGCATTTTGAGATTTTTGATCAGCCCTCTCGGATAGTTCAGCTTCTTCAGGTGTTCATAACATATCTTTATCTCATCAGCTGAGCTTTCAGGAAGTTCCTTTAACACCTGATAAAAGTTGCAAAATCATGTTTTGTATATATGATTGCATAACATCGACACCTACAAGAGATAACAACAAACAACACAAGAGAATCAGTAAAAGCATCAGAGAGATAAGGAACACAAGAAGAGAAGCTTAACAAGGAGATAAGAGGAGATTTACCATCTTTCTATGAACCAGTGGGTTACCATATTGTTATGAATCTCTCTCTTTTGTTGTTGCTTTTCTTGTTTATGTATATTCGGTTGTAAAGTTAAGATTTTGTTAATTCACTAAGTTAATTTGGGGATAATAGTTTTGTTTAGTATGTTTAAATTTTTTGAATCTGACTTGTGCTGAAAACAATGTAATTGTTAACTTCATTTGAGTTTCTAATTTGTTATTGTTATTGTCTTTTGTGCTGTAACATATCATTGCGCACAACCATTCAACAAAAAACAAACAGTCTATTATATTTTCTACAACTTTTGAGGAAGCAAATTCTAAGTATCATCAAAAGATTTTAAGGAAAAAAATCACTTGCTTTACTGCTTGTATAATGTGTTTGATGAGAGCATGAACCACCTCTTCCTCTGTTGTGAGATTAGCAAGCAGATCTTGGATATGGTTATCAGGGTGGGTATGAGGGCCAACACGTCTCCAACTACTTTGAAACGTCTTGGCTGATCAATGTGCTGATTTTCACTGGAATAAGTACTTCTCAATATTTTGTTCTGATGTATGCGAATTATTTGTTCAGTCCTATCTAGCTTTAGGGTTCTCAAACTTAAGTTGCAATGTTCCGATTGAAAATGAGACCACTGGTTTTGTTTTTGTCTACTAGGGACTGAAATATTACTCACTCCGGCGAAATTTTATGGTTTAGGGTTTCATAAAGATTAATACTTGGACTCAAACTACATTGGTAGACAAGTTTTTTCGGTTAAAATTTAATTACGCCGTTTACCCAAAACTCATCCCATTGACTCGTCATTTAGTTTGAGAACTTGTCTATGGTAGAGTCGTCTTGGTAAACTGGAGATTGTGGAACTTAAGAAGAACTTTGGTGTGTACTTAACCAATGTGAGATTTTTATTTATGTGAATCATAATCATCAATGATTTTCTGGACATTTTCTCGAAAAACTTGTCTTGTTCATTGAGAAGTGAATTTGATTAAACATATGAAAGCATTTAGATAAAATATTTAAGAATATGTAATCAATCAATTTCTTTGCTCAAGAACTAACTTTAATATCACATTCTTGAAAATAATCTTCTTCACACACATTGATACTAGCAAGAATCTCTTGACCGTCTGTTTTAATCTCTTAGATTCCATAACATTTCACCGAATAAAATTATGTGCACAATTTTTCTACCTTTATATGAAGAGAAATAACGAGAAATCGTTCAACCATTCATATACCTAAATCTAAAATAACTCACTTGTTCCAAGATTTTGTGGAACATTAATCAATTTATCAACGAATCAATGATATTTAGAATAATTCTTTACCTTTCTAATAACTAAAAAGAACTTAAACTTGACATATGAACATACCCATTAAATTCCCTAGTAAAAGAACTCCATTGTTCCATTATATAGTCAAATATTGTGGACAAGTAATAAAAAATATAGTGAAGAAAAATAAAATAAAAACAGAGTATATTATAATCTTAGAGGTTTCAGTTAAAATCAGTATTTTTTAGACAAACAGTCAAATAATGTAGATTAATGTTAAAGATAACTCCATCATATCGAATATCATTGTTAGCAATCAAAGCAACATAAGTTTTAATGAACAACTTGACCAAATTTTGCAACAAAGTTGAAGAAATGACGAACATGGCGAGGTGTTTTGTAAAGAACTACTATCCATTATTATTCTTACTTTTTAGCTTTTAGATAGTTTAAATTCATTGACAACATGTGTAAGTTCTTAAAATTTTAGTTTTTTGATTAATAAATAATACATCGACCCAAAAAACTAAGTTATTTCTTACTCCTTAGATTGTTCTATCAAACTTATCAATATGTTTGTCTTCTTACTCATTTCAATTTATTTACTCTATTAATTTTCTTTCTTATATTTATATTTGTTAGGCTTCTTATATTCTATGTTTTCATTTTATTTAGCGAACTGACTTTTTGTTACAAAACTTTGAAGTTTTTATCGAAGAAAATGGAAGAAACATCTAAAAAACAATAACCGACGAAGTCATTAAATATTACAAAACTTGAAGTCTTAAACAAAAATATTAGAATGCATGAACAAGGTAATGTAGAAGAAATCTTGGATCCCCTAATATGAGTTTTGTCATGCAGACAACTCTTCTGGATGATTGGCCACTCCGCGACGATGCTCGATCGCCACAAGTCCAGCGCCATACTGAACAACATGTGTGTAGTATCAAGGGGTGTTACCGTACAAATGAAAGTTTTGACGTCTTCGAATCGGCATTATGCAAAGGGATATACTAGTAACGAGTCAGTGCTCATGAATGCCACACACTTCGAAAGTGTTGTCAACCCTTAACATGTGTGGTACCTGAGTTGTAGATAATATGTTTTTTAACAAATGCTACTCGATACTGGTTGTAATAGCGGCTATTTCTTCATCGGCAACTCCTCCAGCAACAACAACTGCGCCAAAACCGCCTCCGGATTTTTTTTTAACTTTTTCTAACAATAACAATTAATATCTATTAATTGAACTTATCAAAATAATTAATTTTCACTGGTGTTAATTAATTAGAAATTAAACATCAATTAAACATTGGAAACTTACAACAATAAACTCTTCATTCTTACCTCTATCTATGAATTACATATTTCAGTGTTGATTATAGAATGATCAAATCCACTCACACCATCTCCAAACTTACCATTTATTCATATCAGATTCTCTGTCTTTATTTAGTTGTTAATGTTAATAAAGACAAAGAATAGTGCTAAAGATACCAAACCGAATAAGTCTTAAAGTCAACCATAGTTGACCTTTTCAGATTTATCTCAAAGCTCGCAAAGGAAAAAGGGAATAGAGAAACCAAAATACAGTATACAAGATTTAAAGCTTGTAGATATTCTTGAAGAATTTTTAGCATATTTTACAAAAAAAAAAAAGAATCTAAAAATACAAAGTACCAAAAGTTAAGTTCATGAGACAAAAGCACACAAAAACATGGATTTTACACAAATCCCAAATCTGCCAGTTCACAACTAGAGGGAAGATGTGCGAAGGGTCGCTCGATAGGGCCAAACGGATTTAAAGGTCTCGCGATAGGATCAAACGGACTGCGTGAAATCTCGTAAGAAGATCCATCAATAGTATTAGCATCGTCTTGATTGTTGTTTTCTTGAGGACCACCCCATAGCTCATACTGCTTGAAGTTCTTACTCAGTTCCTCATAATCGAATTCTCCATTGCTCTAGAAAGAAAAGAAAAGACAAGTAAAATTAGTTTTGGCTTGGTGCTTAAGATATGCAAAAACAAATAACTACGATGCTTTTTTTTAAAGTTAACGTGACATGATGTAATAAAAGAGAGAATGTAATACCGGTGGATAAGAAATTGGAAAATGCCCAAAATTGGCAAATAAACTTTGAGGAGCAAACACAAGCTTGGAAGAGGCAACGTATGTAGGAGCTTGATGATTAATGTGTTCACCACAAGGCATATACCAATGATCATGTATATCTAAACCGGAATAGTGTGGTAGAGCAATATGTAATGATACTTCATTGACTGATCCATTAACTGAGGAAGCATCAGAATCTTGTGGCTTGTTGAGCTCTTCGTTGGAGATTGATAGTGGAGTTTTCTGTCGTCTCTTATCACTGTTTTGATTGTATAATGAGAAGATTACTGAGAGTGGTGGTATTGTGGCCCGAGGAGAACGTTTATCGAGTGTGGCTTCTCTTGCTAAACAACCGTAACCGTAATGCATAAGGCTCGAAGGAAGCGTGAGAATTATTTTCTACAAAAAGTAATTAAGGAACATAAATTAAAAAGGAAAGTTTGAGCTTAAGGAAAACATATCAAATTAGAATGAACTTGTTAAGAAACCTAGAAAGATGTAAAAGGTTTTCTGTGTATTACGATGTGAAGGCTACGCCTTATATACATACTCAACGACAACGTATACGTTTTACCTAATTACACGATTCAATATCAAACTTACAACATATGGGCTTATGGCCCAATACCCCCCCTCAAGATGGAGTGTGCAGATTACAAACCCATCTTGAGAAGAAAAGCTTCAAATTCTCGTCGTCCGAGCGCCTTGGTCATTATATCTGCAAGCTGCGACTTTGTGGAGACATGTTTTGTTTGTATAACCCCTCGGATTATTTCATCTCGTATGAAATGACAGTCCATACCTACATGTTTCGTTCGAGCATGAAAGACAGGGTTGGCTGCCAAGTGAATCGCGGAGAGGCTATCTGAGTGCAACGGAATAGCGGCAGTACAGTCAACTCCTAGTGCTGGAAGTAGATTTCGAAGCCACAAAATTTCAGTTACAGTGTCTGCCATGGCTATAACTGATACACATCAACACACATAACAAAAGACATACCTTAATCTGAGTCTTCTTGAAAACAACGTAGGGTGGAACTTGAACTCCGTTGTTATTACTTTCCTCTGTACCATAACATATCACTGCACAAAAATCATTCAAGTCAAACCGATTAATCTATCATATAAAGTCACTAAATAAAAATTGCAAATCATTCAAGTCAAACCGGTTAGTTTAATCATAGTCACTAAATAAAAAAGGCTAAAATAGTTAGGATCTTGGAGGATTAGGATACCGTTTTGAAGACCTAGTGCTAAATCGTGGGGATTCAGATGACGGAGAAAGCTTTTGTAGTTAGAAACCAGATTGATAAAGCTTTCGATGTATGATTTCAGATTTTGATAGTGTGGAAGAGAAGGTAAAGATGATGATGATGACAAAGCCAAAGCATACTGCGACCTCTCAGTCTCCATCACGAGTTTGGACTGACTATTTAGGGTTCTTGTTATACTATTTAAATCTTATTTTTTGTGTTCTAAGCTGGGACTTATAAAGGAGTAAGGAAAAGAAGAAACCTTGTTTCACAAGGAAAAGGAAATACAAACCTGCATATCCTTGACGAGTTGATGGTTCTTCAATGTTGGGCCTTAATGGGCCTTAGTATAAGTATTCATGTATGATTTGAGCCTCAATGAGCCTTTGTATAAGTGTTCATGTATGATTTGGTCCTTCAACTAAAGATAAGTGGGCTTTATATGGGCTCCAATAAGATTTTTTTATTTATTTTTCCCTCCGAAAGTCTAAATTCATTTTTTCAATTTACCACCAGATTTTCTTCAGTTTCGCCCTTTTCCGGATTCATTTTGGCTACGATGGAAGAACCGGGTCATGAAACGGTTATTCCGGGTTCGAGGCAGTCGGATCTGAAGCAATCGTTCAGAACAGCTGTTCGTTCTCTTCTCACTGCATGCTCCAGAGAGGTATTCACTCAAAATACGAATTTATTTGCTGTCTTTTTCTCGCAGTCTAGTTCTGTTCTGTCCTGTGAGTTTTAGGGTTTAGGGTTCTTGAACATGAGTCTTACAATCTTCAGACTGAGACCGCTGATTTTGTTCTTGTCTGCTCGATGCTGCAAAGTTACTCTCTCCAGTATAGGGTTTTGGAATTGGAACTGTAGAGAATATTTTTAATTACGTTATGGTTATTTCATCTCTTATTGTTGATTAAAAATCAGGGCTTTATGTTTCTTCTGTGTATGTTACTAATAACCCTTTTTATGTGTGTGTTTTTTATTCATTTAAGGATTTTCTTGATATTTTCTCGAAATTTAGCGTGGCTGAGCAAAACATGCTGTATCGGGTGTATACTCAGGTATTATCTCTTTGTTATTCTTTATCTAGATCAGTAGATCCATTGGTTTTTATATGTTTGGTGTTACACATATCAAAAGGAGTAACCTTTTTTTATTTATATCTCTATGACATGTTTCTAGGTGATTGTGAATTTGCACCAGACATTAGAGGTATGAGCTTTGAAATCATTCTGTTTTTTCTCAGTTTAAACATAAAAAAAAAAAAATCATGTGATGGGTTTAGTTTATTCATGGTGTGGTCATTTAGAAACTCTTGGTTAACGTTTTTGTTGATTGTTACAGGGTGAGTTTGATGCACAGTGTCAAGAGTTTCAGGTAACGTTGTTGACAGACATCATCTCTGGAATGTTTCAGCACTTCCGCGTTTGGAGAAATCGTTTGCTACTTATATCACTTACTTTCCTCGCTTGTGATCAATCAGACACTTGTGAAGTAACGTATTTGTCAAAACTGAAAACACTTTTCCCTTTGCAGGTTGGACCAATTCTTGATAAAGTTGAGCAGCTGGTCGAAGAACAGAGTTTGGATCCCTTGTTTTCAGATAAGTAGGTCTCATGCATGCCGCTTGATCCATTTTGTTTACTATTATGCATTTATGGTATGTAAGTCCACCATAGATTGGAATTCTAATGTGACTGCTACAATGACATCTTCTCAGGACCAATGTAATGGACTTAGCAAATGACTTAACATCAGCTAAGAAGAGCGAGATACAAAGATTAACAGGTTTGATTCAGAGGGTAAGTAAGTTCAATAAGACTGTAACAGGACACCAATTTGCTCTTTTAGAAAACCGATTTTTTTTTTCTTGTCTTCATACACTTACCAGGCCGAAGAACAGAATCGTCAAATGGAAGCTCGAATCAGTCTGCTCAGAGAACAACCTCAAGAAGGCACAGACACAGCTAATGCAATCAAAAACGTATTCTATCTTGTTCAATTGTTTCAAATGGTTACACCCACTTATTCTTTTATTAATCATTCTCAATACTTTTAATCGTTTTGCAGCTGAAAACCGGGATCTCAGCCTACTTTGAAGGAAATGACAAGCTACCTCCAATATAGTTTCAAGACAACTGCCATGGAAGAAAATGTGTAACCTTCATTCCATGTATATACGTTTATTAGCGTCTTATCAATCTAGTCACAAGACTTGCAGCTACTGGCTACATATGTAAACCAGTGAGAAGCTAGTTTACACCGGTTTATGCATTGTGTTCTGATTAACTTGTTCAATTAAGGTTCCAAATGGTAAAAGTAGATTAACGGATCATGCATTTTAGATGCAAATAAAGCAGATCAAACAGTTATTATAGTTTTGAATTAAATATAATTCAAATAAAGTAGATTATGTGTAAAAATCACACTAGAATATATCAAAACATATAATGTATAAATATAATAAATATATAACAAGAAATATTGCATTACAATCATATTATTGCAAATTTAAAATTAAAATATGAAAACATTAAAATTTAAGAAAATATATTTCTCTTCCATTAATATACATATTTAAATTATATTATTATATTTTGCATAATACATGTCATAATTAAAATATACATTATATAAATATAATAATTTAAATAAAATGTAAAAATTATATGACAAAAATAAAAAAAAGAAATAAGTAGACCTATGATAATATTTATATTGTTAAAGTTGTAGTTAAAATAGAATAAAAATATTGTATTTATAAAAGCATATATATATATATATATATATATATATATTAAAATTTAATGTTTCTAACAAAATCATTTATTGACCTAAAAAAAGTAGATGAACAATACCAAATATACAGCATGTAAGATAAACATGCAAATTTTCCATTTTTTGAAAAAGCAAAAAAAATTGAATTGTATGCATATCTACAGCTATCTTCAATTTAAAAGAATAAAATGTCGAATGGGGAATGCACGCGGGATAACGGCATGTGCAAATGATTTGCCATTCTCCCCCACACCATGAAACCTAAGATGAGTGGTACTTTGACTTGCAATAATATTTTTAAGGTTGGAAAAGATGTTCATATAAGTTGTTACGTAAACAAACATATTGTGACTTTTTAATAGCAAGTTAGCAACCATAAGATTTCGTTGAAAAATGATCATCTTGTGACTTTAAACATAGATTTTTTTTTCATGATCAAACTTTATTGTAATAAATAATATGACCATGTTGGTGTATCGGTAGACATTCATAATGGGTGAATGGGACTCAAGTCACTCAACAAACAACCCCTTGTGATTATGTACTTTCTTATTGACCATTTGAGTCCATCACACTTCACAACGAAACTGTTTGTTTAATTATTTACTGTGAAGTGTTTTCTATTAAATGTCAGAAAAGATCATATAATTTGCTGTGTGCAAGTAAACATACTTTGAAAGAAACAAATTTGAAACTTCATGAAAACAAGTGCAAAACATTCACATTCTGAAAGTAGGAATTGTCTCCAAAATCCGGCTTTGGGTTTGAGTTGTTAAATTTGGCTGATGACAGAACCTGATTGAAAGTTAGACTTTTAAGATTGTAAAGATTTTTAAAATTAAATTAAAGATTAATGGTTTTACCAATCACACTTTTGCTTTCTTAAAAAGTCAAAAGTATATAAAAATAAATCAATGAACTTTTAAACTCTTCTCATTTCATATCTTACAACAAAATTTAGTCACTATTTTAATATATAATCATTAAAATTAATCATCAAATTATGATTTTTTTTGTTTGGATAAATATGATTATCTTTTTCATTTCGACATTTTAATCACATTCTTAACAATTATTTGTTTTTATCATTTCTCGACTCTTGTGAGTCGAACGACCACGGAACTCATTAATCTTATATTCTACATAATTATCTTATCATATAAGATGTTCACAAGTCACTAAAGTCAACTAATATACAAACACTCTATGCCAGACTGTTTATTCATTGTAATTAATTAAATGATCACATTTATTAATTATGCAGCAATCCACGTAATGGAGTTGATGTTACACCGTACACGTACTTAACTTACAAATATAAAAATTAATTAATACTACCTCCGTTTCACTTTATTTGTCGTTTTAGGTTTGTGAACATAGATTAAAAAAACATTCAATTTTACATATTTTCTAGATAAAAACACAATTACCTATACATTTCAACCAATAAAAAAATAGAATAACATATAAAATTAATAAATTCTGCATTGAAACTACAAAACGACACTTACTTTGAAACGAAATTTTTTCTCTACAACGACATATAAACTGAAACGGAGGGAGTATGTTTTTTATTTGACTGAACTAAAAAAACTAATATGTTCACGAGTCAAACATATATTTCTACGTATAAGAGCTATAGTTATAAATTATATATTCATGGTCAAGGCATAATGCCTGATTCTTCATGTATGTTAGTGCATCATTACTTGAATAAGTGCAATCGAGTACGACAGTTATATACAAATACATATATCATTTAAATTTAAATTTTGATTACTTATGACCAAATCATTATTTTAATTTAAATATGGTGAGAAATCGTCGGATCTAGATACCGATGAGAAATATAGTGGTTCACAATCGGGTCAAGGATCTGCTATGCGAATCTGCTATGGCAGCATATATGAGTTGTATTCGTACCTCCACATTAAAAGTTGTCAAGATCGAGCACGTTCACGTTTAAAGTGGTTCAATGATGCATGCCATATTATCTAATGTGCATACGAATAAATTAGATATATGGTTAAACGATCTAGTCGTAAGATTAAGAATATCGTGTTAGACATCTAGGGTCGGTTATAGACATAGTCGGATGAAACAATCTTTCAAATTTTAAAGAACTAATTATAAACCTTTTCCACCGATCATATGAACTTCTTGTAACAACAACATATTGCAATCTCATTACACGGACCGGCATATTCGGGACCACTGGTCATGAAATATCGATAGTATCTAAACCCAGAAGATGAACGTGAATTTTATGGACTAGGGGTGAGCAAATAAACAGAACCCAAGAACCTCAATCGAATCCGGCATGATAAAATGAATTCGAGTCAAACGAAATTCGACATATAAATATCAAATGAGACTTGTTTTATGGTATTTCAGGTTATGTGTCTTATCAGAACTCGAACATGAACCCTAAACGACTGAATGAATATCAAAAAATTCCCAAAATTTTAAAATTCCAAAAAAAATACTTATACTAATCTCAGCTCAATCTCGAATAACTATTCGATTTCCTTGAATACCTAAATAAGTATATATCAGTTGAATGATTAATTCAAATACTTAGTTTAATATGTTTTGATTTTTTTGGTGTTCTTCTTTTTTTTCTATTGTTGATTTTATCGAGTTTGATGTTTTTTGCTTGGGGTTCATCGGATATATGTGTTTGCACATTGTTTTTGAGTTTTTTTTCTAATTTTATTATCTTTACTTTCTAATTTCACTTGTCGAAAATTAAACTATAACTAAAAGAATCGTAACAAAAGCATTTTTCATTTCTCATTTCAGTTTATTTATTTTTAAATTAGTTTTGTTTTACTAGATCTTTTTTTTTTGATTTTCGGGTTTTACTAAGTACAAAACAGTCCTTGGAACAAAAAACCGATTAGTATATGAAACCCAAAACTATACTAAGTTCAATCAGGTTTTGGAAATGTTACTAAATCCAAATCGAAACCAACTAAATCCAAACCAAATTTTTATAATATTCAAATGTGATTAAATTTCATAAACCCAATTTTTTTAACCCAATTGAACTTGAACACGAACCGAAACCGGATTGAACCCAAATCCAAACCCGATTGGTCTCCTGAATACCTAACCCTAAAGCATGGTACATTTAAGGAACGGCCATATGACGTAAAGTAATATTGTAAAAAGTCCCCAACAATAATGATCATGTTTTAGTCTGTAGTATAACTTATTAAATAATGAGAAATATGTTAATAATCAGAAATATGGTTTATATAGTATATACTAGTCATGTAGTTTTGTTTTCCTTTTCAATAGTAATCATGTTTTGCAAATCTCACATCATTTGGTTATAACATTTATTATTTCATCTGGTTGTGAATTTTTCAGCGAGGTTTTTGTTTAGATTTCCCATTAAGACAAAAGTTTACAGGTTTTTTAAATATCGTACAGTTGGTTCACTTGTCCATTGCCCATAAGATACTAATAATATATGCCGTAAGTTATATCAGGATTTAAATACATACGTTAAAACAAAACGATAAAAAGACAGATAGTGACTAGAAATTGATAGCCTGTTTAATATTTTCCCTTCAAGGAATCAGTTACAGCTGTGCATCAATAGTATAAATATACAAAATAAAAAATAGTATAAAATATACAAAATATAAAATAGTATAAAATATAGTGTATACTATATCACAAGTAAAAATTTAAATAAAATAATACTGGAATTATAATGGTCAAATATAATTACAGTGACGATTTCAACATAACTCACGGTTGATGATTTTCAAAGTCGTCCGTCAAGTTATTTGAATAAATCAGGATTTTTCTTCTCTATATAACAAACGTTATCTATTGATGTGGTTACTTGAGTCTACAAACAAAATATGTAGTAGGTGCAGTAAATGTGCTTATTTTATTAAAATGTTTAATAAAATACGTTATCAAGTAAGTTAAGTAATACTTTAATAATTAGATAAATCTTGGATCGAATCAAATATACCTAAAACCTTACAAAACTACTTTTTCGTCGTTTCAAATGCTTAGACCCAATTATATTTGTATCTATGCAACATGCTTAGTCGTATTTTCTGTCATTTTTTTGTGAACATCATTTATTCTGTCATTTTATTAATAAACGATTTATCGTGTATAGACTAAACAACCAAAATAAACTGTAGAATATTGCTTTGGGGCGTCTTCAGATAATCAGTTCACTAACAACGGTAAGAAAATGTATTTCTCATATATGTTTCTGTACATCATACTCTGCTTTATATACAAGAGAATTAGTTCTAAGCAATAATTGTATCTTAAAACAAAGGATGAATATATAAGAATCACAATCATATCTCTAACAACAACAACATGAAAATCAGTTAACATATGCATTAGATGTTTTTGGGGAAGGAAAAAAAAATACAACATGAAATTTCAGTTTAACATATGCATTAGGTATTCTTGAGCCAGCACTACCGGTCCTGAGATACAATAGACCACAAGCAATTTTTAAAAAATTGGTCACTTATATAAATTTTGTAGATAAAATTTTTTTAAAAAGACTGATTTATGCAAAAAAATTTTGAAAATCGGAAGCTGGTGCTTATAATGCTTCCCCTCAGAGCCGCCACTGCTCGAGGAAGGAAAAAATACATTAGATATTTCATACAACATTTTCTTACCGTTTTTATTTCATTAGATATTTCATAATAATACATCAGATGTTCTTGGGGAAGGAAAAATACATTAGAAAAAATACATTAGATATTTCATAATACATTAGATATTTCATACAACATTTTATTAGAAACTAAAAATTCAGTGAACAACTTTTCAGTACCTTAAACTAAAATTTTACAATCAAAAATAAAATTAAAAATCTTAAGAAAAATTAGACTTTTGTACACTTGGTGATTTCTCCTATTTTCCCATTTTGGGATTTAGTTCCTACCAAAATCTTGATTTTTTTTCCTGTTTTTCTCCATCTCTGCCTATCTTTCTTTAGCAAGAAAAAAAAGGCTCTATCCAATTATAGAAAGCTAAAGGGCAATCAATGATTAAAGATATCAGTCTCCGACTTCCGAGCCAACACAATGGGCAGTCCGTTTTGGGGAAGCGCAAATGGCCCATACTGAATCCCGTCGCTAGCTCCAACTATTGACCACCTGTAATTATCAAAACCATAATTACTCCCTTGAATACGACTGCCTTCCACACAGAGAAAATGAAATAAATCCTTTTAATAAAGTACTGTAAGTAGTACATACACACCTGTACTTGGTGGTCAGATGATGAATCATGATAGACATTTCAAGCTTGGCTAATTCATTTCCAGGACACGAGTGTGTACCGTTACCA
Source organism: Moricandia arvensis (assembly GCA_905132765.1). Taxonomy (NCBI): domain Eukaryota; kingdom Viridiplantae; phylum Streptophyta; class Magnoliopsida; order Brassicales; family Brassicaceae; genus Moricandia; species Moricandia arvensis. The sequence goes on from CAJHQP010003396.1 coordinate 60,730, forward strand.
AATGGCATGAATGTATTGGGTTTTGGAGCCACCTATTCAGGAGAGAGATACATTAAAAAACAAAACTATCAAAAAAGTACAGCTAGAAAGCTAATTAAAAAACAAAACTATCATAATATCTTTTAAAATATATTTGTTGTTTTAATAAATGATGTTTTAAAATATTGATGCAATTTTAACTTTATTAAAAAGGTTTTAATCCAATTATATTTCACAATTTTTAATGATTGGTTTAGTTGTTTTTTCGCTGAATTTTATTTATTAATATATAATTTTAATAGTTTCTTTTATAGAAAAGTAAATTTATTAATTTTCATTCACATCAAGTATTATGAAACAGAAGCATACCTCAAATCTTGATGGGTCAAACTTCCCAGGATTTGAAAAGATATCAGCACTATGATGAATGTTTCTGAAAAGCGGCAACACTTTCCATCCTTTAGGTATCAAATATCCTGTAAAAACAATTTAAAATTCTGATTCTTTAGAATAAGTTCGACAAGTTCAAAGAGTAGTATGGGATCATCATCGATTATATTACCTTCGTATTCGACATCTTCAACAGCTTCTCTGAACGTGAAAGATAGGATTGAAGCGACTCTTAACGTTTCTTGAATGACTCTTGAAGTTATTGGCATCTTCTTTGTATCACCCCACGTTAGAGACTCTCCTTCTTCTTTCTCTTTCCTTATTACCATTTGCTCTTCCTATTAAAACACCAAAAACATATCAAGAACACTGAACACAACTAAATTTACAAAACTACCACTCTTCTGTTTTTATTACCAAAACACGACAAAAATACGTGTCAGTATAAGTAACTTACAGTAACGGCTTCTAGAACGTTGGGATTCTCAGCTAAGTACTTGAGGATCCACGTCATCACACTCGCCGTCGTGTCTCTAGCCGCGAAGATTACTCCGATTATGTTATCAGCGATCTGTTCGTCGGTTAACTCTTCTTTGTCACCCATGAACGACCCGAGAAGATCGTTGTGTGAGGATCTGTTTTCTCTTCTCTCTGATAAGATTCTTGCTAGGATCTGCGAGAGCTCCTTGCGAGCCTTCATGGCTTTTTGGAAGAGCGTTCCAGGGAGGTTTACAGGCATCGAGTTGTAACCTTTTTCGAGAATGTAGTAGCATCGTTTTAGATCTTCTATGTATAGACCTTCGTCTTTTCCGAAAATCGAGAGTAACGCAACGTTGAATGTGTACTGAATGAAACAAGAAACAGTTAAAAACAGAGGATATAGAAAGAAACAGAGATGCTCTGTTTCAAAACAGAGATGCTCTGTTTTTTAACAGAGGAAAACAGGGGAAGTATTATAGTACGTGTCTTACTGTTTTCATTTCTTGGTAAGTGTTGACCTTTGTTCCATCCCAGATTCGTAGAGAATCTTGAGCGATTGATCCGATGTCTGGAACCATGCCTCTGATAGACTCCGGCATGAAAGCACGAAGGACGAGCTTCCTGAGTTTAGCGTGATACTCACCTTGGTGGAAGAAGATGGCTTGTTTCCCTAACATCCTCTCTTTACTCGCAGGAAAAGTCGGTTTAAAGAGATGAGACTTAGTCACCAGGACGAACTTAGCAGCCTCAGGACTCGAGATCATCACACATGGACATCCCAATACATGTGTCTTGAACACCGATCCATACCTATTAAAAAAAAAGACCAACCTTTCAGTTTCTTACAACTTCTCAAGTTTTTTTTTTGCAAAACAGAACACGAACCTTTTCTGTTTGGATGCGAAAAAGACGCTAGGGTCTTGAGAATAGAGCTGGAAAGTCTCCCCTACGTAAGGCCAACCCATTGTTCCCGGCGGGAGTGGGAGTTTCGAGGATCCACGGTGGTGCTGAGAGATTAAACTCCGGAGAAAGTAGAGGAAGAGAATTAGGGTGGAGAAAGTAAGAAACAAGGCGGAGCAATCCATTTTGACAGTGGAGAAGGGGAGGTAGTTGAACAACAAAGAACTTGTGAATTATTCAAGTTATATAACAAAAAAAAAAGTCTTTTTTGTTTTGTAATGAGATGTGTGATGCAAACCAAGTGGGAGATGTGAAGGAGTTATATAGGGTTTTCTCATATGGTAAAGGAGAGAGAGAGAGAGCTTCATATACAGAGAAACTCTTACTAAGAGCATCTCCAGAAGAAATTGTATAACTTCAAATATATAGTTTTTGACTCTCCAAAAAGAAATTTCAAAATTTCAAATTTGAAGTTTTGGGTAGTGAAACTTCGTATTTGAAGTTTCACTATCCAAAACTTCAAATTTAAAGTTTCATCCTTTTATTTGCAATTTGATCCTTATATTTACATATCTTATTTATTATTCTTAAGTATTTTTTTATTATCATTTTAATCTTTAAAAAATTTATCTCACAAATATCCAAATTCAAATCTATAAATTAAACTTTACCCATAAAATTTTTAAAAAATTAAAATAAGTTTTATATTATTTTAAAAGTAGAATTAGACAACAAGAATATTATAAAACATACTGAATTAAAAACTTTTTAAAAAGGGTACATAAAGACATAATTATTATAGAAATTTAGATATTACAACAATACTAATAATCTGGTAAATTTGCCCCGGAAGCTCCCAAATCTTCGAAATATTGTCCAAACAAGTTTTTTGTAATCGAAGATGGTTGTTCTTGTTGTTCTTGACGTATTTTTCTTATGATTCTTTCTTGTTTAGAACGAATGTACTCACGAGTATTAATATCACTGATAGAAGCCAAGTTTTTTAGCAATATTTTATTTTCCTCTTTTACTTCTTTTAAAGCTAACTTTTTGTTTCATTTTTCATTCGTAATTCAATTATCTCTTGATTTTTATCCCTGCTTGTTGCACTTTCTTTTAAAAATCAAGGATTTGTTGTATTATGAACCTAAAGTTTTATTAATTAATATTGTTATAATTTTTTATATATGTGTTAGTTATTTATAAAAGTTTTATGAATTTTCATTAAATAAAATAAATATAACGACCATATTGTAAAATACAAATAATTTTGAAGTTAGTTTTGAAGTTTTGCTTTTGAAGAAGAACACTTTGAACTTCAAATATAGAGTTTGAGAAACTTCAAAATATAGTTTTTTTTTGGAGATGATCTAATAGAAAAACAGCTCATTTGAGAGAGACGACGATAGCACGTGTCAAAGAGCATGCAGAATGAGCGTGTGAAGTTTTGACCAAACAATCAAATTAATTAAAGATGAAGCCACTAATTAAAATAGATGCAGAGCCACTCAAAAGGGTTGATTGGTTAGTTTAGGTTTCATAAAGCCTAATTTTTAATTAGTTAAGGGCCAAAATTGCTCTAATTATTTCTTTGTTTAACTAATTAAAAATTAGGCTTTAAAAAAGATTAGTAGATTTTACCAGAAAAAAAGAAAAGATTAGTAGATGTGTATTTAGAGACAAAAGTAGGGGAATGGAAAGGTTTATGTTATTTTTTATTTAGTTATGATTAATTATGTGGACCTTCTTAATTAATTGAAGGCTATGCTTTGATTGGTGTGACCTCTTTTGTGGTTGATAATTTAATTTCAGTATTTTCCAAGAACTAACCATCATTTAACACCCAAAATATCAATACCAATCAAAGCATGTATATGCAAAAAGTCCATGCAAACATCTACTTAGAACTCAATACACATCTACTGATTTTCTTCTTGTGCCGTGAAGATAGGCTTCCTTGTACTTGGGCTCGGGGGGTGTGGTTCTCACAAGCCACTCTGAAGTATGCTTTCACGATTTGGATTGCAATGCAAGATAGACTCTCCACTATGGATAGAGTGCCGAGATGGAGTTAGGGTGTTGATATAGTTTGTGTCAATTTTTTTTGTAATTATTTAGCTCATACTTGGGAGAATACTAATGACCACATACACAACAAAATGGGGTGAAAGTACTTCGATCATCGCATATACAAGTTATGAGATACGCGTTACAAGTAGCAATCTATGCAGTGTGGAGGGAGAGAAACATGCGACGGCATGGTGATTCGGATACACCTTGGCAAGTTCTTCAGAGGACTGTGGAGAAGAATGTTCGCAATAAACTGAGTTTCATGGCAAAGAATGAAGTAAAAAAGTTAGAGAATACTTTGTGTTTCTGGTTTGGGAGCGGATAAACAATTACTTAGAAACAGTATGGTGATGGTAGTACCAAAAAATTTCATATTATGATGATGTAAAAAGATTGTTTTTGATGAATACTAACTTAACGTTAATTCCAAAAAAAAAAAAAAAACTCTTTTTGGACAAAACCATGAATAACCTAAATCGCATATCAGCCAGACCAAGGGAAGGACTTTCAACTTCTTATTTTTATCTTTCTATCCTATGGCTTGACGTCTTCCCATTTCAAAATCAACACTTTGGGACAAAAACCACACCAAATATTTATCCTTTCTTTTTTCCAAACAATTATCTTTGATAAAAGTCAACTAGTCAAATCGAATATGGATATATAATTTTTAAAATCATATATAGGAAGAACCCAAATACTATGTTTTGGCAACATATCGTTGATAACTGTACGTACTAACTAAACTATAACTAGCATCCCTACTAATCACTACATGATATATAATGATATCATTTCAGAAACCTAACTAAAATGTGCAATCCCACAAGTAGGCACGTACTTTGCTAAAGTATTTTTTTTTAACACCAGTACTAAAATATTTAATATCTTATAAACCAAGTGACAATAGTGATCAGCAACATATGCTGGTGGTTGATTTTTGTTAAGTTTTCTCGTTATTGTATAATTGACATATGGCGAGACCAAACTTCAAAAGCTTAGTTCGAAACTGGCATGCCATCGTCGGTTAAGTTTTGAAATCGAGTGACATAATCAAGATTGAAATATGACAATTTACAACGTTTAGTGTTCCAACGAATAAAACAAATTAATAGTCCTACATATGTATGTAATAATACACACATTTTCTCAAAAAGGGTAATAAGTAATAATACACACATTAACACATTATAACACATTAACAATCCGGTTGTGGATTCCAATTCGTTATTTTCGATTACGCTAATATGTGATCAAGTGATAAGAATACCTAATTTTTTTTGCTAACAACTAGATCTATCTGGTGCTGATGGTCAAATCTCTAAAAATTAGTAAATTGGGTATCGGTCCGCCGGATATCCCAAATCAACAACAAAAAAAAGCAATCCATGTAACTTAGTAGTATACGAAGATAACTAGGAAAAAAAACTAAATATCCTAAAGTTAGATCATTCTTCGACCGACCATATTTTTCCATAACATGCAGACCTTTATTTGCGTGCCTGACAGCAGCTTACTTTATATAGAGTTACGTTGGCAAGTTCTCAATTGGGAAATATCTATATATCTTTTCTTTCAAAATTAAACAAATATTACCCAGGACCTCGTAGTCCAGTGGTATCTGCCCCAAGCTGGGGGCTCAAACTGGGAGGTTAGCTGTTCAACTCGCGGGGAGGGGGAGGTGTGCCCAGAGCCCTAAACGGTACAGACAAAGGCTGGCGCCGGTTAATAAAAAAAAAAATTAAACAAATATTATATCTCATTTTCGTCGAAAATTATTGGGAGGGAAAGACGACTGCGACAACAGAGATATGGGCACCATAACGAACACTGTAATTGATACTATAAAAGATAATTCATATACCGAAAATAGGTATATAGTTGTCACAACAGGCAAGAGTAAGGTGTTGAACCCGATAAACCAACCGAAATAATTAAAACAAAGTAGAAAAGGTGATTTAGATTTAACAATATTATATAAAACGAATGGATATTATTTAAGAACAACATTATATAAACATGGTTTGGTATATAAATTGATTAAACTGAATAAACTGATTAGTTGAAATCTAGCATTATATTTATATGTAAATTATATAATATAATTGATAATATATATATACATAGTTTGTTATTGACATGATATTGGTATCTAAGATGTTAATTTGGCTAATTTGTTAGTTTTTAGTAAGGGTTTTCATTAACAGAAATCTGTGCTAAAACTTAGTAATTTAATAATATTATGATACTATCATTTTTAATGAAAATTATGCCTTTTTATTTTAACTAATTATTTTTAATAATTAAATAAAACAAAAAACATTCTATTTAAATGTTATAGACTATAACTTATAGTGCTGGAAATATCTTTATATTTTAATAAATCTTATTTATCATATAAAATAAAATTCAAAAATGTTGTAAAAATAAATATAGTTATATTTTGATATAGAACCAAATAAACCATAAATATATAGTATATAAACTCAACCAAACTAAAGTAGATATGATTTAATATAATTACTAATTTTTATAAACCAAAAAAACTGAAAAACCAAAAAATCAGACCAAAACCGGACCGAAGTCTAGTTTGCACCACCATAAACATGAGTTATATGTTGATACGACAAAATATGGAGTGTTTGTAATTTTCAATTAATAAATTAAATCACCTATTAGTTGAACAACAAGCCAAACTTTCATTGGAGATAGATTTTTTTTTTTTTTTTTGAGATAGAGTTTAAGGTAGTACAGTTAGACACAAGACAATACTTTGCAGAGAGAAGAATTAACAATGGAGTGCCAATTAGTTGAAAGAAGAGACAAGAAAATCGATATCCTTGAGAACCCCATATAGCTTCATCGACTGGGTCTTCGAGTTGACCGCTGTATGAGCCCTTGTGCATCTGACTTGAAGCAGACTTGAGTGTAGCCGAGAGTGATTGTGAGCATCATCGCTTGCCGAATGTCTTGAGCTTCGACCATGATTGGGGAAGAAACCACAAATTTGTGTTTTGAGCCCCGAACCAAAACTGATGATGAAGCTACTGTCAAAGTATATGTGAAATACCATCCTCGTCCCGCTTCCTTCGAGGAGACTTGCCATACCGCGTCCGAGTGGCATACAAGCATCCACTTTGTTGTCCTTCAGATTCTGCATAATGAGTTGAGTCGTGATGTTGCATTGATTGTGGTGACGGTGCTGTCGTGGTTAAAGTTTGGGCAATTCTCGACATTTAGTAATTACAGTATTCAAAGTATTTATTGCGAACACCATTTTGTTCTTGAAAAGTAGAGTGTTCCTTGACGTCCGAATATGCCAACATAGTGACAACACAACGAAGACTTTCTTGAGTCGGTTCGTGTTGTGTATGCAAACAAAGTATCAAATTGGAAGTTTAGACAAATAATGTTTAATACAGAATAAATGTTAATTTTGATTAATACGACATCTTTTGAAAAAGAGCTCAAAATCAAATTCATGCAATTTTTGCTTGTTGAGATAAAAGTGGACAATATCGTACTAATTAGACATTAAAAAGTTAGACATGAATTTGAAAATGTCTAACGATTAGTATAAAAACTAAGATGACGAAAATATGCAAAAAGACCTAATATCATTCAGTTCGAAGATG